>CAKAJE020000295.1:0-25742 GCA_916610135.2 Macropis europaea
GGGAAATTCTATCACATTTGTTCAATTTACGTCGCTCCTATTTCAGATAGCTATTGGGCTAAGCGG
This sequence comes from Macropis europaea, assembly GCA_916610135.2. NCBI lineage: Eukaryota > Metazoa > Arthropoda > Insecta > Hymenoptera > Melittidae > Macropis > Macropis europaea. Next base: position 67 of record CAKAJE020000295.1, read on the forward strand.
CATCTCAAAGCGCATTAAATGACGAGAGAAATGCACTATTAAACTTCTTGGGTAGGGCGAACAGAGACCCGATTACATCATTTTATATTATGGTTAATTTAAGAATCCAGCAAAATTCTATCACATTTTTTCAATTTACGTCGCTCCTATTTCAGATAGCGTACTGGGCTAGGCGGCATCTTAAATCGCGTGGAATGACGAGTAAAATGCACTATTAAACTTCTATGATAGGGCAATCAGAGACCCGATTAGATCATTTTATATTTTGGTTAATATAAGAATTCAGCGAAATACTATGACAATTGTTCAATTTACGTCACTCCGATATCAGATAGCGTATTCGGCTAAGCAGCATCTCAAAGCGCATGCAATGGCGAATAAAATGCACTATTACACTTCTAGACTAGGCCGAACAGAGACCCGATTAGATCATTTTACATTATGGTTAATAAATGAATTCACTGAAATTCTATCACATTTGTTCAATTTACGTCGCTCCTATTTCAGATAGCGTATTGGGCTAAGCGGCATGTCAAAGCGCATGAAATGACGAGTAAAATGCACTATTAAACTTCTAGGGTACGGCAAACAGAGACCCGATTAGATCATTTTATATTATGGTTAATTTAAGAATTCAGCGAAATTCTATCACATTTGTTCAATTTACGTCGCTCCAGTTTCAGATAGCCTACTGGGATAGGCGGCATCTTAAAGCGCGTGGAATGACGAGTAAAATGCACTGTTAACCTTCTATGATAGGGCAATCAGAGTCCCGTTTAGATCATTTTATATTTTGTTTAATATAAGATTTCAGGGAAATTCTATCACATTTGTTCAATTTACGTCGCTCCTATTTCAGATAGCTATTGGGCTAAGCGGCATCTCAAAGCGCATTAAATGACGAGAGAAATGCACTATTAAACTTCTTGGGCAGGGCGAACAGAGACCCGATTACATCATTTTATATTATGGTTAATTTAAGAATCCAGCAAAATTCTATCACATTTTTTCAATTTACGTCGCTCCTATTTCAGATAGCGTACTGGGCTAGGCGGCATCTTAAATCGCGTGGAATGACGAGTAAAATGCACTATTAAACTTCTATGATAGGGCAATCAGAGACCCGATTAGATCATTTTATATTTTGGTTAATATAAGAATTCAGCGAAATTCTATCACATTTGTTCAATTTACGTCGCTCCTATTTCAGATAGCTTATTGGGCTAAGAGGCATCGCAAAGCGCATGAAATGACGAGTGAAATGCACTATTAAACTTCTAGGGTAGGGCAAACAGGGACCCGATTAGATCATTTTATATTCTGGTTAATTTAAGAATTCAGCAAAATTCTATCACATTTGTTCAATTTACGTCGCTCCTATTTCAAATAGCGTTCTCGGCTAGGCGGCATCTTAAAGCGCGTGGAATGGAGTGTAAAATGAACTATTAAACTTCTATGATAGGGCAATCAGAGACCCGATTAGATCCTATTATATTTTGGTTAATATAAGAATTCAGCGAAATTCTATCACATTTGTTCAATTTACGTCGCTCCTATTTCAGATAGCGTATTGGGCTAAGCGGCATCTCAAAGCGCATGAAATGGCGAGTAAAATGCACAATAAATCTTCTAGGGTATGGCGAACAGAGACCCGATTAGATCATTTTATATTATGGTTAATTTAAGAATTCAGCGAAATTCTATCACATTTGTTCAATTTACGTCGCTCCTATTTCAGATAGCGTACTGGGCTAGGCGGCAACTTAAAGCGCGTGGAATGGCGACTAAAATGCACTATTAAACTTCTATGATAGGGCAATCAGAGACCCGATTAGATCATTTTATATTTTGTTTAATATACGAATTCAGCGAAATTCTATCACATTTGTTCAATTCACGTCGCTCCTATTTCAGATAGCGTACTCGGCTAGGCGGCATCTTAAAGCGCGTGGAATGGCCAGTAAAATGCACTATTAAACTTCTATGATAGGGCAATCAGAGGCCAGATTAGATCATTTTATATTTTGGTTAACATAAGAATTCAGCGAAATTCTATCACATTTGTTCAATTTACGGCGCTCCTATTTCAGATAGCGTATTGGGCTAAGCAGCATCTCAAAGCGCATGAAATGGCAAGTAAAATGCACTATTAAACTTCTAGGGTAGGGCAATCAGAGACCCGGTTAGATCATTTTATATTATGGTTAATTTAAGAATTCAGCAAAATTCTATCACATTTGTTCAACTTACGTCGCTCCTATTTCAGAGAGCGTACTGGGCTAGGCGCCATCTTAAAGCGCGTGGAATGGCGAGTAAAATGCACTATTAAACTTCTAGGGTAGGGCAAACAGAGACCCGATTAGATCATTTTATATTATGGTTAATTTATCAATTCAGCGAAATTCTATCACATTTGTTCAATTTACGTCACTCCTATTTCAGATAGCGTATTGGGCTGAGCGGCATCTCAAAGCGCATGAAATGGCGAGAAAATGCACTATTAAACTTCTAGGATAAGGCAAACAGAGACCCGGTTAGATCATTTTATATTATGGTTAATATAAGAATGCAGCGTAATTCTGTCACATTCGTTCAACTTACGTCACTCCGATTTCAGATAGCGCACTGGGCTAGGCGGCATGTTAAAGCGCGTGGAATGGCGAGTAAAATGCACTATATAAACTTCTATGATAGGGCAATCAGAGACCCGATTAGATCATTTTATATTTTGGTTAATATAAGAATTCAGCGAAATACTATCACAATTGTTCAATTTACGTCACTCCGATATCAGATAGCGTATTCGGCTAAGCAGCATCTCAAAGCGCATGCAATGGCGAATAAAATGCACTATTACACTTCTAGACTAGGCCGAACAGAGACCCGATTAGATCATTTTACATTATGGTTAATAAATGAATTCACTGAAATTCTATCACATTTGTTCAATTTACGTCGCTCCTCTTTCAGATAGCGTATTGGGCTAAGCGGCATCTTAAAGCGCGCGGAATGACGAGTAAAATGCACTGTTAACCTTCTATGATAGGGCAATCAGAGACCCGATTAGAGCATTTTATATTTTGGTTAATATAAGAATTCAGCGAAATTCTATCACATTTGCTCAATTTACGTCGCTCCTATTTCAGATAGCTTATTGGGCTAAGCGGCATCTCAAAGCGCATGAAATGACGAGTGAAATGCACAATAAATCTTCTAGGGTATGGCGAACAGAGACCCGATTAGATCATTTTATATTATGGTTAATTTAAGAATTCAGCGAAATTCTATCACATTTGTTCAATTTACGTCGCTCCTATTTCAGACAGCGTACTGGGCTAGGCGGCAACTTAAAGCGCGTGGAATGGCGAGTAAAATGCACTATTAAACTTCTATGATAGGGCAATCAGAGACCCGATTAGATCATTTTATATTTTGTTTAATATAAGAATTCAGCGAAATTCTATCACATTTGTTGAATTTACGTCGCTCCTATTTCAGATAGCTATTGGGCTAAGCGGCATCTCAAAGCGCATTAAATGACGAGAGAAATGCACTATTAAACTTCTTGGGTAGGGCGAACAGAGACCCGATTACATCATTTTATATTATGGTTAATTTAAGAATTCAGCAAAATTCTATCACATTTTTTCAATTTACGTCGCTCCTATTTCAGAGAGCGCACTGGGCTAGGCGGCATGTTAAAGCGCGTGGAATGACGAGTAAAATGCACTGTTAAACTTCTATGATAGGGCAATCAGAGACCCGATTAGATCATTTTATATTTTGGTTAATATAAGAATTCAGCGAAATTCTATCACATTTGTTCAATTTACGTCGCTCCTAATTCAGATAGCTTATTGGGCTAAGCTGCATCGCAAAGCGCATGAAATGACGAGTGAAATGCACTATTAAACTTCTAGGGTAGGGCAAACAGGGACCCGATTAGATCATTTTATATTACGGTTAATATAAGAATTCAGCGTAATACTATCACATTTGTTCAACTTACGTCACTCCTATTTCAGATAGCGCACTGGGCTAGGCGGCATGTTAAAGCGCGTGGAATGGCGAGTAAAATGCACTATATAAACTTCTATGATAGGGCAATCAGAGACCCGATTAGATCATTTTATATTTTGGTTAATATAAGAATTCAGCGAAATACTATCACAATTGTTCAATTTACGTCACTCCGATATCAGATAGCGTATTCGGCTAAGCAGCATCTCAAAGCGCATGCAATGGCGAATAAAATGCACTATTACACTTCTAGACTAGGCCGAACAGAGACCCGATTAGATCATTTTACATTATGGTTAATAAATGAATTCACTGAAATTCTATCACATTTGTTCAATTTACGTCGCTCCTCTTTCAGATAGCGTATTGGGCTAAGCGGCATCTTAAAGCGCGCGGAATGACGAGTAAAATGCACTGTTAACCTTCTATGATAGGGCAATCAGAGACCCGATTAGAGCATTTTATATTTTGGTTAATATAAGAATTCAGCGAAATTCCATCACATTTGTTCAATTTGCGTCGTTCCTATTTCAGATAGCATATTGTGCTAAGCGGCATCTCAAAGCGCATGAAATGACGAGTGAAATGCACTATTAAACTTCTAGGGTAGGGCGAAGAAAGACCCGATTAGATCATTTTACATTAAGGTTAATATAAGAATTCAGCGAAATTCTATCACATTTGTTCAATTTACGTTGCTCCAATTTCAGATAGCGTATTGGGCTAAGCGGCATCTCAAAGCGCAAGAAATGGCAAGTAAAATGCACTATTAAACTTCTAGGGTAGGGCAAACAGAGACCAGTTTAGATCACTTTATATTATGGTTAATTTAAGAATTCAGCGAAATTCTATCACATTTGTTCAATTTACGTCGATCCTATTGCAGATAGCGTATAGGGCTAAGCGGCATCTCAAAGCGCATGAAATGGCGAGTAAAATGCACTATTAAACTTCTAGGGTAATGCAAACAGAGACCCGATTAGATCATTTTATATTACGGTTAATATAAGAATTCAGCGTAATTCTATCACATTTGTTCAATATACGTCGCTCCTATTTCAGATAGTGTACTGGGCTAGGCGGCATCTTAAAGCGCGTGGAAGGGCGTGTAAAATGCACTACTAAACTTCCATGATAGGGCAATCAGAGTCCAGTTTAGATCATTTTATATTTTGTTTAATATAAGATTTCAGGGAAATTCTATCACATTTGCTCAATTTACGTCGCTCCTATTTCAGATAGCTATTGGGCTAAGCGGCATCTCAAAGCGCATTAAATTACGAGAGAAATGCAGTATTAAACTTCTTGGGTAGGGCGAACAGAGACCCGATTACATCATTTTATATTATGGTTAATTTAAGAATCCAGCAAAATTCTATCACATTTTTTCAATTTACGTCGCTCCTATTTCAGATAGCGTACTGGGCTAGGCGGCATCTTAAAGCGCGTGGAATGACGAGTAAAATGCACTATTAAACTTCTATGATAGGGCAATCAGAGACCCGATTAGATCATTTTATATTTTGGTTAATATAAGAATTCAGCGAAATTCTATCACATTTGTTCAATTTACGTCGCTCCTAATTCAGATAGCTTATTGGGCTAAGCGGCATCTCAAAGCGCATGAAATGGCAAGTAAAATGCACTATTAAACTTCTAGGGTAGGGCAAACAGGGACCCGATTAGATCATTTTATATTATGGTTAATTTATCAATTCAGCGAAATTCTATCACATTTGTTCAATTTACGTCACTCCTATTTCAGATAGCGTATTGGGCTGAGCGGCATCTCAAAGCGCATGAAATGGCGAGAAAATGCACTTTTAAACTTCTAGGATAAGGCAAACAGAGACCCGGTTAGATCATTTTATATTATGGTTAATATAAGAATGCAGCGTAATTCTGTCACATTTGTTCAACTTACGTAGCTCCTATTTCAGATAGCGTACTGGTCTAGGCGGCATCTTAAAGCGCGTGGAATGGCGAGTACAATGCACTATTAAACCTCTATGATAGGGCAATCAGAGACCCGATTAGAACATTTTATATTTTGGTTAATATAAGAATTCAGCGAAATTCTATCACATTTGCTCAATTTACGTCGCTCCTATTTCAGATAGCTTATTGGGCTAAGCGGCATCTCAAAGCGCATGAAATGACGAGTTAAATGCACAATAAATCTTCAAGGGTATGGCGAACAGAGACCCGATTAGATCATTTTACATTAAGGTTAATATAAGAATTCAGCGAGATTCTCTCACATTTGTTCAATTTACGTCGCCGAAATTTCAGATAGCGTATTGGGCTAAGCGGCATCTCAAAGCGCAAGAAATGGCGAGTAAAATGCACTATTAAACTTCTAGGGTAGGGCAAACAGAGACCCGGTTAGATCATTTTATATTACGGTTAATATAAGAATGCAGCGTAATTCTGTCACATTTGCTCAACTTACGTAGCTCCTATTGCAGATAGCGTGTTGGGCTAAGCGGCATCTCAAAGCACATGAAATGGCGAGTAAAATGCACTATTATACTTCTAGGATAAGGCAAACGGAGACCCGATTAGACCATTTTATATTACGGTTAATATAAGAATTCAGCGTTATTCTATCACATTTGTTCAACTTACGTCGCTCCTATTTCAGATAGCGTACTGGGCTAGGCGGCATCTTAAAGCGCGTGGAATGGCGAGCAAAATGCACTCTTAAACTTCTGTGATAGGGCAATCAGAGACCCGATTAGATCATTTTATATATTGGTTAATATAAGAATTCAGCGAAATTCTATCACATTTGTTCAATTTACGTCGCCCCTATTTCAGGTAGCGTATTCGCCTCAGCGGCATCTCAAAGCGCATGAAATGACGAATACAATGCACTATTAAGCTTCTACGCTAGGGCGAACAGAGACCCGATTAGATCATTTAACATTATGGTAAATAAAAGAATTCTGCGAAATTCTATCACATTTGTTCAATTTACGTCGCTCCTATTTCAGATAGCGTACTGGGCTAGGCGGCATCTCAAAGCGCATGAAATGACGAGAGAAATGCACTATTAAACTTCTTGTGTAGGGCGAACAGAGACGCGATTACATCATTTTATATTATGGTTAATTTAAGAATTCAGCAAAATTCTATCACATTTGTTCAATTTGCGTCGTTCCGATTTCAGATAGCGTATTGGGCTAAGCGGCATCTCAAAGCGCATGAAATGGCGAGTAAAATGCACTATTAAACTTCTAGGATAAGGCAAACAGAGACCCGATTAGATCATTTTATATTTTGGTTAATTTAAGAATTCAGCAGAATTCTATCACATTTGTTCAATTTACGTCGCTCCTCTTTCAGATAGCGTATTGGGCTAAGCGGCATCTTAAAGCGCGCGGAATGGCGAGTAAAATCCACTATTAAACTTCTATGATAGGGCAATCAGAGACCCGGTTAGATCATTTTATATTTTGTTTACTATAACATTTCAGGGAAATTCTATCACATTTGTTCAATTTACTTCGCTCCTATTTCAGATAGCGTGTTGGGCTAAGCGGCATCTCAAAGCACATGAAATGGCGAGTAAAATGCACTATTAAACTTCTATGATACGGCAATCAGAGACCAGATTAGATCATTTTATATTTTGGTTAATACAAGAATTCAGCGAGATTCTATCACATTTGTTCAATTTACGTCGCTCCTATTTCAGATAGCGTATTGGGCTAAGCGGCATCTCAAAGCGCATGAAATGGCAAGTAAAATGCACTATTAAACTTCTAGGGTATGGCAATCAGAGACCCGGTTAGATCATTTTATATTTTGGTTAATTTAAGAATTCAGCAGAATTCTATCACATTTGTTCAATTTACGTCGCTCCTCTTTCAGATAGCGTATTGGGCTAAGCGGCATCTTAAAGCGCGCGGAATGACGAGTAAAATGCACTGTTAACCTTCTATGATAGGGCAATCAGAGACCCGATTAGAGCATTTTATATTTTGGTTAATATAAGAATTCAGCGAAATTCTATCACATTTGTTCAATTTGCGTCGTTCCTATTTCAGATAGCATATTGTGCTAAGCGGCATCTCAAAGCGCATGAAATGACGAGTGAAATGCACTATTAAACTTCTAGGGTAGGGCGAAGAAAGACCCGATTAGATCATTTTACATTAAGGTTAATATAAGAATTCAGCGAAATTCTATCACATTTGTTCAATTTACGTCGCTCCTATTTCAGATAGCATATTGTGCTAAGCGGCATCTCAAAGCGCATGAAATGACGAGTGAAATGCACTATTAAACTTCTAGGGTAGGGCGAAGAAAGACCCGATTAGATCATTTTACATTAAGGTTAATACAAGAATACAGCGAAATTCTATCACATTTGTTCAATTTACGTCGCTACTATTTCAGATAGCGTATTGGGCTAAGCTGCATCTCAAAGCGCAAGAAATGGCTCGTAAAATGCACTATTAAACTGCTAGGGTATGGCAAACAGAGACCGGATTAGATCATTTTATATTTTGGTTAATATAAGAAGTCAGCGAAATTCTATCACATTTGTTCAATTTACATCGCTCCTATTTCAGATAGCGTATTGGGCTAAGCGGCATCTCAAAGCGCATGAAATGCCGAGTAAAATGCACTATTAAACTTCTAGGATAAGGCAAAGGGAGACCCGATTATATCATTTTATATTACGGTTAATATAAGAATTCAGCGTAATTCTGTGACATTTGTTCAACCTACGTAGCTCCTATTTCAGATAGCGTACTGGGCTAGGCTGCATCTTAAAGCGCGTGGAATGGCGAGTACAATGCACTATTAAACTTCTATGATAGGGCAATCAGAGACCCGATTAGAACATTTTATATTTTGGTTAATATAAGAATTCAGCGAAATTCTATCACAATTGTTCAATATACGTCGCTCCTATTTCAGATAGCGTATTCGGCTAAGCGGCATCTCAAAGCGCATGAAATGGCGAGTAAAATGCACTATTAAACTTCTAGGGTAAGGCAAACAGAGACCCGATTAGATCATTTTATATTACGGTTAATATAAGAATTCAGCGTAATTCTATCACATTTGTTCAACATACGTCGCTCCTATTTCAGATAGTGTACTGGGCTAGGCGGCATCTTAAAGCGCGTGGAAGGGCGAGTAAAATGCACTACTAAACTTCTATGGTAGGGCAATCAGAGTCCCGTTTAGATCATTTTATGTATTGTTTCATATAAGATTTCAGGGAAATTCTATCACATTTGTCAAATTTACGTCGCTTCTATTTCAGATAGCGTATTCGGCTAAGCGGCATCTCGCAGCGCATGAAATGACGAGAGAAATGCACTATTAAACTTCTTGGGTAGGGCGAACAAAGACCCGATTACATCATTTTATATTATGGTTAATTTAAGAATTCAGCGAAATTCTATCACATTTGTTCAATTTACGTAGCTCCAATTTCAGATAGCATATTGGGCTAGGCGGCACCTTAAATCGCTTGAAATGACGAGTAAAATGCACTATCAAACTTCTATGATAGGGCAATCAGAGAACCGAATAGATCGTATTATATTATGGTTAATATAAGAATTCTGCGTAATTCTATCACGTTTGTTCAATTTACGTAGCTCCAATTTCAGATAGCGCATTGGACTAGGCTGCATCTCAAAGCGCATGAAATGTCGAGTAAAATGAACTACTAAACTTCTCGGATAGGGCTAACAGAGACCCGATTAGGTCATTTTATATTATGGTTAATATAAGAATTCAGCGTAATTCTATCACACTTGTTAAATTTACGTCGCCCCTATTTGAGATAACGTATTGGGCTAGGTGGCATCTTAAAGCGCATGAAATGTCGAGTAAAATGCAATGTTAAACTTCTATGATAGGGCAATCAGAGACCCGAATAGATCGTATTATATTATAGTTAATATAAGAATTCTGCGTAATTCTATCACGTTTGTTCAATTTACGTAGCTCCAATTTCAGATAGCGTATTGAGCTAGGCTGCATCTCAAAGCGCATGAAATGTCGAGTAAAATGAACTACTAAACTTCTCGGATAGGGCTAACAGAGACCCGATTAGGTCATTTTATATTATGGTTAATATAAGAATTCTGCGTAATTCTATCACATTTGTTCAATTTATGTCGCTCCTATTTCAGATAGCAAATTGGGCTAGGCGGCACCTTAAAGCACACGAAGTGACGAGTAAAAGGCACTATTAAACTTGTCGGATAGGGCAATCTGAGACCCGATTAGGTCATCTTATATTATGGTTAATATAAGAATTCAGCGAAATTCTATCACATTTGTTCAATTTACGTCGCCCCTATTTCAGATAGCGTATCGGGCTAAGCTGCACCTCAAAGCGCAAGAAATGGCTCGTAAAATGCACTATTAAACTGCTAGGGTATGGCAAACAGAGACCGGATTAGATCATTTTATATTTTGGTTAATATAAGAAGTCAGCGAAATTCTATCACATTTGTTCAATTTACATCGCTCCTATTTCAGATAGCGTATTGGGCTAAGCGGCATCTCAAAGCGCATGAAATGGCGAGTAAAATGCACTATTAAACTTCTAGGATAAGGCAAAGGGAGACCCGATTATATCATTTTATATTACGGTTAATATAAGAATTCAGCGTAATTCTGTGACATTTGTTCAACCTACGTAGCTCCTATTTCAGATAGCGTACTGGGCTAGGCGGCATCTTAAAGCGCGTGGAATGGCGAGTACAATGCACTATTAAACTTCTATGATAGGGCAATCAGAGACCCGATTAGAACATTTTATATTTTGGTTAATATAAGAATTCAGCGAAATTCTATCACAATTGTTCAATATACGTCGCTCCTATTTCAGATAGCGTATTCGGCTAAGCGGCATCTCAAAGCGCATGAAATGGCGAGTAAAATGCACTATTAAACTTCTAGGGTAAGGCAAACAGAGACCCGATTAGATCATTTTATATTACGGTTAATATAAGAATTCAGCGTAATTCTATCACATTTGTTCAACATACGTCGCTCCTATTTCAGATAGTGTACTGGGCTAGGCGGCATCTTAAAGCGCGTGGAAGGGCGAGTAAAATGCACTACTAAACTTCTATGGTAGGGCAATCAGAGTCCCGTTTAGATCATTTTATGTATTGTTTCATATAAGATTTCAGGGAAATTCTATCACATTTGTTCAATTTACGTCGCTCCTATTTCAGATAGCGTATTCGGCTAAGCGGCATCTCACAGCGCATGAAATGACGAGAGAAATGCACTATTAACCTTCTTGGGTAGGGCGAACGGAGACCCGATTAGGTCATTTCATATTATGGTTAATTTAAGAATTCAGCAGAATTCTATCACATTTGTTCAATTTACGTCGCTCCTCTTTCAGATAGCGTATTGGGCTAAGCGGCATCTTAAAGCGCGCGGAATGGCGAGTAAAATCCACTATTAAACTTCTATGATAGGGCAATCAGAGACCCGGTTAGATCATTTTATATTTTGTTTACTATAACATTTCAGGGAAATTCTATCACATTTGTTCAATTTACTTCGCTCCTATTTCAGATAGCGTATTGGGCTAAGCGGCATCTCAAAGCGCAAGAAATGGCCAGTAAAATGCACTATTAAACTTCTAGGGTAGGGCACACAGAGATCCGATTAGATCATTTCATATTATGGTTAATTTAAGAATTCAGCAAAATTCTATCACATTTGTTCAATTTGCGTCGTTCCGATTTCAGATAGCGTATTGGGCTAAGCGGCATCTCAAAGCGCATGAAATGGCGAGTAAAATGCACTATTAAACTTCTAGGATAAGGCAAACAGAGACCCGATTAGATCATTTTATATTTTGGTTAATTTAAGAATTCAGCAGAATTCTATCACATTTGTTCAATTTACGTCGCTCCTCTTTCAGATAGCGTATTGGGCTAAGCGGCATCTTAAAGCGCGCGGAATGGCGAGTAAAATCCACTATTAAACTTCTATGATAGGGCAATCAGAGACCCGGTTAGATCATTTTATATTTTGTTTACTATAACATTTCAGGGAAATTCTATCACATTTGTTCAATTTACTTCGCTCCTATTTCAGATAGCGTGTTGGGCTAAGCGGCATCTCAAAGCACATGAAATGGCGAGTAAAATGCACTATTAAACTTCTATGATACGGCAATCAGAGACCAGATTAGATCATTTTATATTTTGGTTAATACAAGAATTCAGCGAGATTCTATCACATTTGTTCAATTTACGTCGCTCCTATTTCAGATAGCGTATTGGGCTAAGCGGCATCTCAAAGCGCATGAAATGGCAAGTAAAATGCACTATTAAACTTCTAGGGTATGGCAATCAGAGACCCGGTTAGATCATTTTATATTTTGGTTAATTTAAGAATTCAGCAGAATTCTATCACATTTGTTCAATTTACGTCGCTCCTCTTTCAGATAGCGTATTGGGCTAAGCGGCATCTTAAAGCGCGCGGAATGACGAGTAAAATGCACTGTTAACCTTCTATGATAGGGCAATCAGAGACCCGATTAGAGCATTTTATATTTTGGTTAATATAAGAATTCAGCGAAATTCTATCACATTTGTTCAATTTGCGTCGTTCCTATTTCAGATAGCATATTGTGCTAAGCGGCATCTCAAAGGGCATGAAATGACGAGTGAAATGCACTATTAAACTTCTAGGGTAGGGCGAAGAAAGATCCGATTAGATCATTTTACATTAAGGTTAATATAAGAATTCAGCGAAATTCTATCACATTTGTTCAATTTACGTCGCTCCTATTTCAGATAGCATATTGTGCTAAGCGGCATCTCAAAGCGCATGAAATGACGAGTGAAATGCACTATTAAACTTCTAGGGTAGGGCGAAGAAAGACCCGATTAGATCATTTTACATTAAGGTTAATACAAGAATTCAGCGAAATTCTATCACATTTGTTCAATTTACGTCGCTACTATTTCAGATAGCGTATTGGGCTAAGCTGCATCTCAAAGCGCAAGAAATGGCTCGTAAAATGCACTATTAAACTGCTAGGGTATGGCAAACAGAGACCGGATTAGATCATTTTATATTTTGGTTAATATAAGAAGTCAGCGAAATTCTATCACATTTGTTCAATTTACATCGCTCCTATTTCAGATAGCGTATTGGGCTAAGCGGCATCTCAAAGCGCATGAAATGCCGAGTAAAATGCACTATTAAACTTCTAGGATAAGGCAAAGGGAGACCCGATTATATCATTTTATATTACGGTTAATATAAGAATTCAGCGTAATTCTGTGACATTTGTTCAACCTACGTAGCTCCTATTTCAGATAGCGTACTGGGCTAGGCTGCATCTTAAAGCGCGTGGAATGGCGAGTACAATGCACTATTAAACTTCTATGATAGGGCAATCAGAGACCCGATTAGAACATTTTATATTTTGGTTAATATAAGAATTCAGCGAAATTCTATCACAATTGTTCAATATACGTCGCTCCTATTTCAGATAGCGTATTCGGCTAAGCGGCATCTCAAAGCGCATGAAATGGCGAGTAAAATGCACTATTAAACTTCTAGGGTAAGGCAAACAGAGACCCGATTAGATCATTTTATATTACGGTTAATATAAGAATTCAGCGTAATTCTATCACATTTGTTCAACATACGTCGCTCCTATTTCAGATAGTGTACTGGGCTAGGCGGCATCTTAAAGCGCGTGGAAGGGCGAGTAAAATGCACTACTAAACTTCTATGGTAGGGCAATCAGAGTCCCGTTTAGATCATTTTATGTATTGTTTCATATAAGATTTCAGGGAAATTCTATCACATTTGTCAAATTTACGTCGCTTCTATTTCAGATAGCGTATTCGGCTAAGCGGCATCTCGCAGCGCATGAAATGACGAGAGAAATGCACTATTAACCTTCTTGGGTAGGGCGAACGGAGACCCGATTAGGTCATTTCATATTATGGTTAATTTAAGAATTCAGCGAAATTCTATCACATTTGTTCAATTTACATCGCTCCTATTTCAAATAGCGTATTGGGCTAACCGGCATCTCAATGCGCATGAAATGGCGAGTAAAATGCACTATTAAACTTCTAGGATAAGGCAAACGGAGACCCGATTAGACCATTTTATGTTACGGTTAATATAAGAATTCAGCGTTATTCTATCACATTTGTTCAATTTACGTCGCTCCTATTTCAGATAGCGTATTGGGCTAAGCGGCATCTCAAAGTGCAAGAAATAGCGAGTAAAATGCACTATTAAACTTCTAGGGTAGGGCAAACAGAGACCCAATTAGATCATTTTATATTATGGTTAATTTAAGAATTCAGCGAAATTCTATCACATTTGTTCAATTTACGTTGCTCCAATTTCAGATAGCGTATTGGGCTAAGCGGCATCTCAAAGCGCAAGAAATGGCGAGTAAAATGCACTATTAAACTTCTATGATAGGGCAATCAGAGACCCGATTAGAACATTTTATATTTTGGTTAATATAAGAATTCAGCGAAATTCTATCACATTTGCTCAATTTACGTCGCTCCTATTTCAGATAGCTTATTGGGCTAAGCGGCATCTCAAAGCGCATGAAATGACGAGTGAAATGCACAATAAATCTTCAAGGGTATGGCGAACAGAGACCCGATTAGATCATTTTACATTAAGGTTAATATAAGAATTCAGCGAGATTCTCTCACATTTGTTCAATTTACGTTGCCGAAATTTCAGATAGCGTATTGGGCTAAGCGGCATCTCAAAGCGCAAGAAATGGCGAGTTAAATGCACTATTAAACTTCTAGGGTAGGGCAAACAGAGACCCGGTAGGATCATTTTATATTACGGTTAATATAAGAATGCAGCGTAATTCTGTCACATTTGCTCAACTTACGTAGCTCCTATTGCAGATAGCGTGTTGGGCTAAGCGGCATCTCAAAGCGCATGAAATGACGAGTAAAATGCACTATTAAACTTCTAGGATAAGGCAAACAGAGACCCGATTAGATCATTTAACATTATGGTTAATAAAAGAATTCAGCGAAATTCTATCACATTTGTTCAATTTACGTCGTTCCTATTTCAGATAGCATACTGGGCTAGGCGGCATCTTAAAGCGCGTGGAATGGCGAGTAAAATGCACTATTTAACTTGTTGGGTAGGGCGAACAGAGACCCGATTAGAGCATTTTATATTTTGTTTAATATAAGATTTCAGGGAAATTCTATCACATTTGTTCAGTTTACGT
Source organism: Macropis europaea (assembly GCA_916610135.2). Classification (NCBI taxonomy): domain Eukaryota; kingdom Metazoa; phylum Arthropoda; class Insecta; order Hymenoptera; family Melittidae; genus Macropis; species Macropis europaea. Next base: position 15,341 of record CAKAJE020000295.1, read on the forward strand.
CGCTCCTATTTCAGATAGCGTACTGGGCTAGGCGGCATCTTAAAGCGCGTGGAAGGGCGAGTAAAATGTACTACTAAACTTCTATGGTAGGGCAATCAGAGTTCCGATTAGATCATTTTATATTTTGTTTACTATAACATTTCAGGGAAATTCTATCACATTTGTTCAATTTACGTCACTCCTATTTCAGATAGCGTATTGGGCTAAGCGGCATCTCAAAGCGCATGAAATGACGAGAGAAATGCACTATTAAACTTCTTGGGTAGGGCGAACAAAGACCCGATTACATCATTTTATATTATGGTTAATTTAAGAATTCAGCGAAATTCTATCACATTTGTTCAATTTACGTAGCTCCAATTTCAGATAGCATATTGGGCTAGGCGGCACCTTAAATCGCTTGAAATGACGAGTAAAATGCACTATCAAACTTCTATGATAGGGCAATCAGAGAACCGAATAGATCGTATTATATTATGGTTAATATAAGAATTCTGCGTAATTCTATCACGTTTGTTCAATTTACGTAGCTCCAATTTCAGATAGCGCATTGGACTAGGCTGCATCTCAAAGCGCATGAAATGTCGAGTAAAATGAACTACTAAACTTCTCGGATAGGGCTAACAGAGACCCGATTAGGTCATTTTATATTATGGTTAATATAAGAATTCAGCGTAATTCTATCACACTTGTTAAATTTACGTCGCCCCTATTTGAGATAACGTATTGGGCTAGGTGGCATCTTAAAGCGCATGAAATGTCGAGTAAAATGCAATGTTAAACTTCTATGATAGGGCAATCAGAGACCCGAATAGATCGTATTATATTATAGTTAATATAAGAATTCTGCGTAATTCTATCACGTTTGTTCAATTTACGTAGCTCCAATTTCAGATAGCGTATTGAGCTAGGCTACATCTCAAAGCGCATGAAATGTCGAGTAAAATGAACTACTAAACTTCTCGGATAGGGCTAACAGAGACCCGATTAGGTCATTTTATATTATGGTTAATATAAGAATTCTGCGTAATTCTATCACATTTGTTCAATTTATGTCGCTCCTATTTCAGATAGCAAATTGGGCTAGGCGGCACCTTAAAGCACACGAAGTGACGAGTAAAAGGCACTATTAAACTTGTCGGATAGGGCAATCTGAGACCCGATTAGGTCATCTTATATTATGGATAATATAAGAATTCAGCGAAATTCTATCACATTTGTTCAATTTACGTCGCCCCTATTTCAGATAGCGTATCGGGCTAAGCTGCACCTCAAAGCGCAAGAAATGGCTCGTAAAATGCACTATTAAACTGCTAGGGTATGGCAAACAGAGACCGGATTAGATCATTTTATATTTTGGTTAATATAAGAAGTCAGCGAAATTCTATCACATTTGTTCAATTTACATCGCTCCTATTTCAGATAGCGTATTGGGCTAAGCGGCATCTCAAAGCGCATGAAATGGCGAGTAAAATGCACTATTAAACTTCTAGGATAAGGCAAAGGGAGACCCGATTATATCATTTTATATTACGGTTAATATAAGAATTCAGCGTAATTCTGTGACATTTGTTCAACCTACGTAGCTCCTATTTCAGATAGCGTACTGGGCTAGGCGGCATCTTAAAGCGCGTGGAATGGCGAGTACAATGCACTATTAAACTTCTATGATAGGGCAATCAGAGACCCGATTAGAACATTTTATATTTTGGTTAATATAAGAATTCAGCGAAATTCTATCACAATTGTTCAATATACGTCGCTCCTATTTCAGATAGCGTATTCGGCTAAGCGGCATCTCAAAGCGCATGAAATGGCGAGTAAAATGCACTATTAAACTTCTAGGGTAAGGCAAACAGAGACCCGATTAGATCATTTTATATTACGGTTAATATAAGAATTCAGCGTAATTCTATCACATTTGTTCAACATACGTCGCTCCTATTTCAGATAGTGTACTGGGCTAGGCGGCATCTTAAAGCGCGTGGAAGGGCGAGTAAAATGCACTACTAAACTTCTATGGTAGGGCAATCAGAGTCCCGTTTAGATCATTTTATGTATTGTTTCATATAAGATTTCAGGGAAATTCTATCACATTTGTTCAATTTACGTCGCTCCTATTTCAGATAGCGTATTCGGCTAAGCGGCATCTCACAGCGCATGAAATGACGAGAGAAATGCACTATTAACCTTCTTGGGTAGGGCGAACGGAGACCCGATTAGGTCATTTCATATTATGGTTTAATTTAAGAATTCAGCGAAATTCTATCACATTTGTTCAATTTACATCGCTCCTATTTCAAATAGCGTATTGGGCTAACCGGCATCTCAATGCGCATGAAATGGCGAGTAAAATGCACTATTAAACTTCTAGGATAAGGCAAACGGAGACCCGATTAGACCATTTTATGTTACGGTTAATATAAGAATTCAGCGTTATTCTATCACATTTGTTCAATTTACGTCGCTCCTATTTCAGATAGCGTATTGGGCTAAGCGGCATCTCAAAGTGCAAGAAATGGCGAGTAAAATGCACTATTAAACTTCTAGGGTAGGGCAAACAGAGACCCAATTAGATCATTTTATATTATGGTTAATTTAAGAATTCAGCGAAATTCTATCACATTTGTTCAATTTACGTCGCTCCTATTTCAGATAGCTTATTGGGCTAAGCGGCATCTCAAAGCGCATGAAATGACGAGTGAAATGCACAATAAATCTTCAAGGGTATGGCGAACAGAGACCCGATTAGATCATTTTACATTAAGGTTAATATAAGAATTCAGCGAGATTCTCTCACATTTGTTCAATTTACGTTGCCGAAATTTCAGATAGCGTATTGGGCTAAGCGGCATCTCAAAGCGCAAGAAATGGCGAGTAAAATGCACTATTAAACTTCTAGGGTAGGGCAAACAGAGACCCGGTTAGATCATTTTATATTACGGTTAATATAAGAATGCAGCGTAATTCTGTCACATTTGCTCAACTTACGTAGCTCCTATTGCAGATAGCGTGTTGGGCTAAGCGGCATCTCAAAGCGCATGAAATGACGAGTAAAATGCACTATTAAACTTCTAGGATAAGGCAAACAGAGACCCGATTAAATCATTTAACATTATGGTTAATAAAAGAATTCAGCGAAATTCTATCACATTTGTTCAATTTACGTCGTTCCTATTTCAGATAGCATACTGGGCTAGGCGGCATCTTAAAGCGCGTGGAATGGCGAGTAAAATGCACTGTTAAATTTCTTGGGTAGGGCGAACAGAGACCCGATTAGAGCATTTTATATTTTGTTTAATATAAGATTTCAGGGAAATTCTATCACATTTGTTCAGTTTACGTCGCTCCTATTTCAGATAGCGTACTGGGCTAGGCGGCATCTCAAAGCGCAAGAAATGGCGAGTAAAATGCACTATTAAACTTCTAGGGTAGGGCAAACAGAGACCCGATTAGATCATTTTATATTTTGGTTAATATAAGAATTCAGCGAAATTCTACCACATTTGTTCAATTTACGTCGCTCCTATTTCAGATAGCGTACTGCGCTAGGCGGCATCTTGAAGCGCGTGGAAGGGCGAGTAAAATGCACTACTAAACTTCTATGATACGGCAATCAGAGTCCCGATTAGATCATTTTATATTTTGTTTACTATAACATTTCAGGGAAATTCTATCACATTTGTTCAATTTACGTCGCTCCTATTTCAGATAGCGCATTGGGCTAAGCGGCATCACAAAGCGCAAGAAATGGCGAGTAAAATGCACTATTAAACTTCTAGGGTAGGGCACATAGAGACCCGATTAGATCATTCTATATTATGGTTAATTTAAGAATTCAGCGAAATCCTATCACATTTGTTCAATTTACGTCGCTCCTATTTCAGATAGCGTATTGGGCTAAGCGGAATCTCAAAGCGCATGAAATGGCGAGTAAAATGCACTATTAAACTTCTAGGGTAGGGCGAACAGAGACCCGATTAGATCATTTTACATTAAGGTTAATATAAGTATTCAGGGAACTTCTTTCACATTTGTTCAATTTACGTCGCTCCTATTTCAGATAGCTTATTGGGCTAAGCGGCATCTCAAAGCGCATGAAATGACGAGTGAAATGCACTATTAATCTTCTAGGGTAGGGCGAACTGAGACCCGATTAGATCATTTTTCATTAAGGTTAATATAAGAATTCAGCGAGATTCTCTCACATTTGATCAATTTACGTCGCTAATATTTCAGATAGCGTATTGGGCTAAGCGGCATCTCAAAGCGCAAGAAATGGCGAGTAAAATGCACTATTAAACTTCTAGGGTAGGGCAAACAGAGACCCGATTAGATCATTTTATATTTTGGTTAATATAAGAATTCAGCGAAATTCTACCACATTTGTTCAATTTACGTCGCTCCTATTTCAGATAGCGTATTGGGCTTAGAGGCATCTCAAAGCGCATGAAATGGCGAGTAAAATGCACTATTAAACTTCTAGGATAAGGCAAACAGAGACCCGATTAGATCATTTTATATTACGGTTAATATAAGAATTCAGCTTAATTCTGTGACATTTGTTCAACTTACGTAGCTCCTATTTCAGGTAGCGTATTGGGCTAAGCGGCATCTCAAAGTGCATGAAATGACGAGTAAAATGGACTATTAAACTTCTAGGGTAGGGAATCAGAGACCCGATTAGATCATTTTATATTATGGTTAATTTAAGAATTCAGCAAAATTGTATCACATTTGTTCAATTTACGTCGTTCCTATTTCAGATAGCATACTGGGCTAGGCGGCATCTTAATGCGCGTGGAATGGCGACTAAAATGCACTATTAAACTTCTATGATAGGGCAATCAGAGACCCGATTAGATCTTTTTATATTTTGGTTAATGTAAGAATTCAGCGTAATTCTATCACATTTGTTCAATTTACGTCGCTCCTATTTCAGATAGCATATTGGGCTAAGCGGCATCTCAAAGTGCATGAAATGGCGAGTAAAATGCACTATTAAACTTCTAGGGTAGGGAATCAGAGACCCGATTAGATCATTTTATATTATGGTTAATTTAAGAATTCAGCAAAATTCTATCACATTTGTTCAATTTACGACGTTCCTATTTCAGATAGCATACTGGGCTAAGCGGCATCTCAAAGCGCAAGAAATGGTGAGTAAAATGCACTCTTAAACTTCTATGATTGGGCAATCAGAGACCCGATTAGATCATTTTATATTTTGGTTAATATAAGAATTCAGCGAAATTCTATCACATTCGTTCAAGTTACGTCGCTCCCATTTCAGATAGCTTATCGGGCTAAGCGGCATCTCAAAGCGCATGAAATGACGAGTGAAATGCACTATTAATCTTCTAGGGTAGGGCGAACAAAGACCCGATTAGATCATTTTACGTTAAGGTTAATATAAGAATTCAGCGAGATTCTCTCACATTTGTTCAATTTACGTCGCTCCTATTTCAGATAGCGCATTGGGCTAAGCGGCATCACAAAGCGCAAGAAATGGCGAGTAAAATGCACTATTAAACTTCTAGGGTAGGGCACATAGAGACCCGATTAGATCATTCTATATTATGGTTAATTTAAGAATTCAGCGAAATCCTATCACATTTGTACAATTTACGTCGCTCGTATTTCAGATAGCGTATTGGGCTAAGCGGCATCTCAAAGCGCATGGAATGACGAGTGAAATGCACTATTAAACTTCTAGGGTAGGTCGAACAGGGACCCGAATAGATCATTTTATATTACGGTTAATATAAGAATTCAGCGTAATTCTATCACATTTGTTCAACTAACGTCGCTCCTATTTCAGATAGCGTACTGCGCTAGGCGGCATCTTGAAGTGCGTGGAAGGGCGAGTAAAATGCACTACTAAGCTTCTATGATAGGGCAATCAGTGTCCCGATTAGATCATTTTATATTTTGTTTACTATAACATTTCAGGGAAATTCTATCACATTTGTTCAAGTTACGTCGCTCCTATTTCAGATAGCGTATTGGGCTATGCGGCATCTCAAAGCGCAAGAAATGGCGAGTAAAATGCACTATTAAACTTCTAGGGTAGGGCACATAGAGACCCGATTAGATCATTCTATATTATGGTTAATTTAAGAATTCAGCGAAATCGTATCACATTTGTTCAATTTACGTCGCTCCTATTTCAGATAGCGTATTGGGCTAAGCGGAATCTCAAAGCGCATGAGATGGCGAGTAAAATGCACTATTAAACTTCTAGGGTAGGGCGAACAGAGACCCGATTAGATCATTTTACATTAAAGTTAATATAAGTATTCAGGGAACTTCTATCACATTTGTTCAATTTACGTCGCTCCTATTCCAGATAGCTTATTGGGCTAAGCGGCATCTCAAAGCGCATGAAATGACGAGTGAAATGCACTATTAATCTTCTAGGGTAGGGCGAACTGAGACCCGATTAGATCATTTTTCATTAAGGTTAATATAAGAATTCAGCGAGATTCTCTCACATTTGTTCAATTTACGTCGCTAATATTTCAGATAGCGTATTGGGCTAAGCGGCATCTCAAAGCGCAAGAAATGGCGAGTAAAATGCACTATTAAACTGCTAGGGTAGGGCAATCAGAGACCCGATTACATCATTTTATATTATGGTTAATTTAAGAATGCAGCAAAATTCTATCACATTTGTTCAACTTACGTCTCTCCTATTTCAGATAGCGTACTGGGCTAGGCGGCATCTTAAAGCGCGTGGAATCGCGAGTAAAATGCACTATTAAACTTCTATGATAGGGCAATCAGAGACCCGATTAGATCTTTTTATATTTTGGTTAATATAAGAATTCAGCGTAATTCTATCACATTTGTTCAATTTACGTCGCTCCTATTTCAGATAGCATATTGTGCTAAGCGGCATCTCAAAGCGCATTAAATGACGAGTGAAATGCACTATTATACTTCTAGGGTAGGGCGAACAAAGACCCGATTAGATCATTTTACATTAAGGTTAATATAAGAATTCAGCGAAATTCTATCACATTTGTTCAGTTTACGTCGCTCCTATTTCAGATAGCGTATTGGGCTAAGCTGCACCTCAAAGCGCAAGAAATGGCTCGTAAAATGCACTATTAAACTTCTAGGGTAGGGCAAACAGAGACCCGATTAGATCATTTTATATTTTGGTTAATATAAGAATTCAGCGAAATTCTATCACATTTGTTCAATTTACGTCGCTCCTATTTCAGATAGCGTATTGGGCTTAGAGGCAATTCAAAGCGCATGAAATGGCGAGTAAAATGCACTATTAAACTTCTAGGATAAGGCAAACAGAGACCCGATTAGATCATTTTATATTACGGTTAATATAAGAATTCAACGTAATTCTGTGACACTTGTTCAACTTACGTAGCTCCTATTTCAGATAGCGTATTGGGCTAAGCGGCATCTCAAAGTGCATGAAATGGCGAGTAAAATGCACTACTAAACTTCTATGATAGGGCAATCAGAGTCCCGTTTAGATCATTTTATATTTTGTTTACTATAACGTTTCAGGGAAATTCTATCACATTTGTTCAATTTACGTCGCTCCTATTTCAGATAGCGTATTGGGCTAAGCGGCATCTCAAAGCGCAAGAAATGGCGAGTAAAATGCACTATTAAACTTCTAGGGTAGGGCACACAGAGACCCGATTAGATCATTCTATATTATGGTTAATTTAAGATTTCAGCGAAATCCTATCACATTTGTTCAATTTACGTCGCTCCTATTTCAGATAGCTTATTGGGCTAAGCGGAATCTCAAAGCGCATGAAATGACGAGAGAAATGCACTATTAAACTTCTTGGGTAGGTGGAACAGAGACCCGCTTACATCATTTTATATTATGGTTAATTTAAGAATTCAGCAAAATTCTATCACATTTGTTCAATTTACATCGCACCTATTTCAGATAGCGTATTGAGCTAAGCGGCATCTCAAGGCGCATGAAATGGCGAGTAAAATGCACTATTAAACTTCTAGGGTAGGGCAATCAGAGACCCGATTAGATCATTTTATATTATGGTTAATGTAAGAATTCAGCGTAATTCTATCACATTTGTTCAATTTACGTCGCTCCTATTTCAGATAGCATATTGGGCTAAGCGGCATCTCAAAGCGCATGAAATGACGAGTGAAATGCACTATTAAACTTCTAGGGTAGGGCGAGCAAAGACCCGATTAGATCATTTTACATTAAGGTTAATATAAGAATTCAGCGAAATTCTATCACATTTGTTCAATTTACGTCGCTCCTATTTCAGATAGCGTATTGGGCTAAGCTGCATCTCAAAGCGCAAGCAATGGCTCGTAAAATGCACTATTAAACTTCTAGGGCAGGGCAAACAGAGACCCGATTAGATCATTTTATATTATGGTTAATATAAGAATTCAGCGAAATTCTATCACATTTGTTCAATTTACGTCGCTGCTATTTCAGATAGCTTATTGGGCTAAGCGGAATCTCAAAGCGCATGAAATGACGAGTGAAATGCACTATTAAACTTCTAGGGTAGGGCGAACAAAGACCCGACTAGATCATTTTACATTAAGGTTAAAATAAGAATTCAGCGAAATTCTATCACATTTGTTCAATTTACGTCGCTCCTATTTCAGATAGCTATTGGGCTAAGCGGCATCTCAAAGCGCATGAAATGACGAGAGAAATGTACTATTAAACGTCTTGGGTAGGGCGAACAGAGACCCGATTACATCATTTTATATTATGATTAATTTAAGAATTCAGCAAAATTCTATCACATTTGTTAAACTTACGTCGCTCCTATTTCAGATAGCATACTGGGCTAGGCGGCATCTTAAAGCGCGTGGAATCGCGAGTAAAATGCACTATTAAACTTCTATGATAGGGCAATCACAGACCCGATTAGATCATTTTATATTTTGGTTAATATAAGAATTCAGCGAAATTCTATCACATTTGTTCAATTTACGTCGCTCCTATTTCAGATAGCGTATTGGGCTAAGCGGCATCTCAAAGCGCATGGAATGACGAGTGAAATGCACTATTAAACTTCTAGGGTAGGGCGAACAGGGACTCGAATAGATCATTTTATATTACGGTTAATATAAGAATTCTGCGTAATTCTATCACATTTGTTCAACTAACGTCGCTCCTATTTCAGATAGCGTACTGCGCTAGGCGGCATCTTGAAGCGCGTGGAAGGGCGAGTAAAATGCACTACTAAACTTCTATGATACGGCAATCAGAGTCCCGATTAGATCATTTTATATTTTGTTTACTATAACATTTCAGGGAAATTCTATCACATTTGTTCAATTTACGTCGCTCCTATTTCAGATAGCGCATTGGGCTAAGCGGCATCACAAAGCGCAAGAAATGGCGAGTAAATGCACTATTAAACTTCTAGGGTAGGGCACATAGAGACCCGATTAGATCATTCTATATTATGGTTAATTTAAGAATTCAGCGAAATCCTATCACATTTGTTCAATTTACGTCGCTCCTATTTCAGATAGCGTATTGGGCTAAGCGGAATCTCAAAGCGCATGAAATGGCGAGTAAAATGCACTATTAAACTTCTAGGGTAGGGCGAACAGAGACCCGATTAGATCATTTTACATTAAGGTTAATATAAGTATTCAGGGAACTTCTTTCACATTTGTTCAATTTACGTCGCTCCTATTTCAGATAGCTTATTGGGCTAAGCGGCATCTCAAAGCGCATGAAATGACGAGTGAAATGCACTATTAATCTTCTAGGGTAGGGCGAACTGAGACCCGATTAGATCATTTTTCATTAAGGTTAATATAAGAATTCAGCGAGATTCTCTCACATTTGATCAATTTACGTCGCTAATATTTCAGATAGCGTATTGGGCTAAGCGGCATCTCAAAGCGCAAGAAATTGCGAGTAAAATGCACTATTAAACTTCTAGGGTAGGGCAAACAGAGACCCGATTAGATCATTTTATATTTTGGTTAATATAAGAATTCAGCGAAATTCTACCACATTTGTTCAATTTACGTCGCTCCTATTTCAGATAGCGTATTGGGCTTAGAGGCATCTCAAAGCGCATGAAATGGCGAGTAAAATGCACTATTAAACTTCTAGGATAAGGCAAACAGAGACCCGATTAGATCATTTTATATTACGGTTAATATAAGAATTCAGCTTAATTCTGTGACATTTGTTCAACTTACGTAGCTCCTATTTCAGGTAGCGTATTGGGCTAAGCGGCATCTCAAAGTGCATGAAATGGCGAGTAAAATGCACTATTAAACTTCTAGGGTAGGGAATCAGAGACCCGATTAGATCATTTTATATTATGGTTAATTTAAGAATTCAGCAAAATTGTATCACATTTGTTCAATTTACGTCGCTCCTATTTCAGATAGCATA
>CAKAJE020000296.1:0-54357 GCA_916610135.2 Macropis europaea
TAAACAAAATATAAAATGATCTAATCGGGTCTCTGTTTGCCCTACCCTAGAAGTTTAATAGTGCAATTTACTCGCCATTTCATGCGCTTTCAGATGCCGCTTAGCCCAAAACGCTATCTGAAATAGGAGCGACGAAAATTGAACAAATGTGATAGAATTACGCTGAATTCTTATGTTAACCGTAATATAAAATGATCTAATCTAGTCTCTGTTTGCCTTACCCTAGAAGTTTAATAGTGCATTTTCTCGCCATTCATGCGCTTTGAGATGCCGCTTAGCCCAATACGCGATCTGAAATAGGAGCGACGTAAATTCATCAAATGTGATAGAATTTCGCTGAAATCTCATATTATCCATAATGTAAAATGATCTAATCGGCTCTCTGTTCGCCCTACCCTAGAAGTTTAATAGTGCATTTTACTCGTCATTTCATGCGCTTTGAGATGCCGCTTAGCCCAATACGCTATCTGAAATGGGAGCGACGTAAATTGAACAAATATGATAGAATTACGTTGCATTCTTATATTAACCGTAATATAAAATGATCCCATCGGGTCTCTGTTTGCCGTACCCTAGAAGTTCGATAGTGCGTTTTACTCGCCAATTCATGCGCTTTGAGATGCCGCTTAGCCCAATACGCTATCTGAAATGGGAGCGACGTAAATTGAACAAATATGATACAATTACGCTGCATTCATATATTAACCGTAATATAAAATGATCCCATCGGGTCTCTGTTTGCCGTACCCTAGAAGTTCGATAGTGCGTTTTACTCGCCATTTCATGCGCTTTGAGATGCCGCTTAGCCCAATACGCTAACTGAAATAGGAGCGACTTAAATTGAACAAATGTGATAGAATTTCGCTGAATTCTTATATTAAACAAAATATAAAATGATCTAATCGGGTCTATGTTTGCCCTACCCTAGATGTTTAATAGTGCAATTTACTCGCCATTTCATGCGCTTTCAGATGCCGCTTAGCCAAAACGCTATCTGAAATAGGAGCGACGTAAATTGAACAAATGTGATAGAATTACGCTGAATTCTTATGTTAACCGTAATATAAAATGATCTAATCTGGTCTCTGTTTGCATTACCCTAGAAGTTTAATAGTGCATTTTACTCGCCATTTCATGCGCTTTGAGATGCCGCTTAGCACAATACGCTATCTGAAATAGGAGCGACGTAAATTGATCAAATGTTGTAGAATTTCGCTAAATTCTTAAATTAACCGTGATATAAAATGATCTAATCGGGTCTCTGTTTGCTGTACCCCAGAAGTTTAATAGTGCAATTTACTCGCCATTTCATGCGCTTTGAGATGCCGCTTAGCCCAATACGCCAACTGAAATAGGAGCGGCGTAAATTGAACAAATGTGATAGAATTACGCTGAATTCTTATATTAACCATAATGTAAAATGATCTAATCGGGTCTCTGGTTGCTCTACCCTAGAAGTGTAATAGTGCATTTTACTCGCCATTTCATGCGCTTTGAGATGCCGCTTAGCCCAATACGCTATCTGAAATAGGAGCGACGGAAATTGAACAAATGTGATAGAATTTCGCTGAATTCTTATATTAACCGTAACGTAAAATGATCTAATCGAGTCCCTGTTTGCCCTACCCTAGAAGTTTAATAGTGCAATTTACTCGCCATTTCATGCGCTTTGAGATGCCGCTCAGCCCAATACGCTATCTGAAAGAGGAGCGGCGTAAATTGAACAAATGTGATAGAATTTCGCTGAATTCTTATATTAAACAAAATATAAAATGATCTAATCGGGTCTATGTTTGCCCTACCCTAGATGTTTAATAGTGCAATTTACTCGCCATTTCATGCGCTTTGAGATGCCGCTTAGCCCAATACGCCAACTGAAATAGGAGCGGCGTAAATTGAACAAATGTGATAGAATTACGCTGAATTCTTATATTAACCTTAATTTAAAATGATCTAATTGGGTCTCTGCTTGCCTTACCCTAGAAGTTTAATAGTGCATTTTACTCTCCATTTCATGCGCTTTGAGATGCCGCTTAGCCCAATACGCTATCAGAAGTAGGAGCGGCGTAAATTGAACAAATGTGATAGAATTTCGCTGAATTCTTATATTAAACAAAATATAAAATGATCTAATCGGGTCTATGTTTGCCCTACCCTAGATGTTTAATAGTGCATTTTACTCGTCATTTCATGCGCTTTGAGATGCCGCTTAGCCCAATACGCTATCTGAAATGGGAGCGACGTAAATTGAACAAATATGATAGAATTACGCTGCATTCTTATATTAACCGTAATATAAAATGATCCCATCGGGTCTCTGTTTGCCGTACCCTAGAAGTTCGATAGTGCGTTTTACTCGCCAATTTATGCGCTTTGAGATGCCGCTTAGCCCAATACGCTATCTGAAATGGGAGCGACGTAAATTGAACAAATATGATACAATTACGCTCCATTCATATATTAACCGTAATATAAAATGATCCCATCGGGTCTCTGTTTGCCGTACCCTAGAAGTTCGATAGTGCGTTTTACTCGCCATTTCATGCGCTTTGAGATGCCGCTTAGCCCAATACGCTAACTGAAATAGGAGCGACTTAAATTGAACAAATGTGATAGAATTTCGCTGAATTCTTATATTAAACAAAATATAAAATGATCTAATCGGGTCTCTGTTTGCCCTACCCTAGAAGTTTAATAGTGCAATTTACTCGCCATTTCATGCGCTTTCAGATGCCGCTTAGCCCAAAACGCTATCTGAAATAGGAGCGACGAAAATTGAACAAATGTGATAGAATTACGCTGAATTCTTATGTTGACCGTAATATAAAATGATCTAATCTAGTCTCTGTTTGCCTTACCCTAGAAGTTTAATAGTGCATTTTCTCGCCATTTCATGCACTTTGAGATGCCGCTTAGCCCAATACGCGATCTGAAATAGGAGCGACGTAAATTCATCAAATGTGATAGAATTTCGCTGAAATCTCATATTATCCATAATGTAAAATGATCTAATCGGCTCTCTGTTCGCCCTACCCTAGAAGTTTAATAGTGCATTTTACTCGTCATTTCATGCGCTTTGAGATGCCGCTTAGCCCAATACGCTATCTGAAATGGGAGCGACGTAAATTGAACAAATATGATAGAATTACGTTGCATTCTTATATTAACCGTAGTATAAAATGATCCCATCGGGTCTCTGTTTGCCGTACCCTAGAAGTTCGATAGTGCGTTTTACTCGCCAATTCATGCGCTTTGAGATGCCGCTTAGCCCAATACGCTATCTGAAATGGGAGCGACGTAAATTGAACAAATATGATACAATTACGCTGCATTCATATATTAACCGTAATATAAAATGATCCCATCGGGTCTCTGTTTGCCGTACCCTAGAAGTTCGATAGTGCGTTTTACTCGCCATTTCATGCGCTTTGAGATGCCGCTTAGCCCAATACGCTAACTGAAATAGGAGCGACTTAAATTGAACAAATGTGATAGAATTTCGCTGAATTCTTATATTAAACAAAATATAAAATGATCTAATCGGGTCTATGTTTGCCCTACCCTAGATGTTTAATAGTGCAATTTACTCGCCATTTCATGCGCTTTCAGATGCCGCTTAGCCCAAAACGCTATCTGAAATAGGAGCGACGTAAATTGAACAAATGTGATAGAATTACGCTGAATTCTTATGTTAACCGTAATATAAAATGATCTAATCTGGTCTCTGTTTGCATTACCCTAGAAGTTTAATAGTGCATTTTACTCGCCATTTCATGCGCTTTGAGATGCCGCTTAGCCCAATACGCTATCTGAAATAGGAGCGACGTAAATTGATCAAATGTTGTAGAATTTCGCTAAATTCTTAAATTAACCGTGATATAAAATGATCTAATCGGGTCTCTGTTTGCCGTACCCTAGAAGTTTAATAGTGCAATTTACTCGCCATTTCATGCGCTTTGAGATGCCGCTTAGCCCAATACGCCATCTGAAATAGGAGCGGCGTAAATTGAACAAATGTGATAGAATTACGCTGAATTCTTATATTAACCTTAATATAAAATGATCTAATTGGGTCTCTGTTTGCCTTACCCTAGAAGTTTAATAGTGCATTTTACTCGCCATTTCATGCGCTTTGAGATGCCGCATAGCCCAATACGCTATCTGAAGTAGGAGCGACGTAAATTGAACAAATGTGATAGAATTTCGCTGAATTCTTAAATTAACCATAATATAAAATCATCTAATCGGGTCTCTGTTTGCCCTACCCTAGAAGTTTAATAGTGTATTTTACTCGCCATTTCATGCGCTATGAGATGCCGCTTTGCCCAATACGCTATCTGAAATAGGAGCGACGTACATTGAACAAGTGTGATAGAATTTCGCTGAATCCTTATATTAACCATAATGTAAAATGATCTAATCGGGTCTCTGGTTGCTCTACCCTAGAAGTGTAATAGTGCATTTTACTCGCCATTTCATGCGCTTTGAGATGCCGCTTAGCCCAATACGCTATCTGAAATAGGAGCGACGGAAATTGAACAAATGTGATAGAATTTCGCTGAATTCTTATATTAACCGTAACGTAAAATGATCTAATCGAGTCCCTGTTTGCCCTACCCTAGAAGTTTAATAGTGCAATTTACTCGCCATTTCATGCGCTTTGAGATGCCGCTCAGCCCAATACGCTATCTGAAATAGGAGCGGCGTAAATTGAACAAATGTGATAGAATTTCGCTGAATTCTTATATTAAACAAAATATAAAATGATCTAATCGGGTCTATGTTTGCCCTACCCTAGATGTTTAATAGTGCAATTTACTCGCCATTTCATGCGCTTTCAGATGCCGCTTAGCCCAAAACGCTATCTGAAATAGGAGCGACGTAAATTGAACAAATGTGATAGAATTACGCTGAATTCTTATGTTAACCGTAATATAAAATGATCTAATCTGGTCTCTGTTTGCCTTACCCTAGAAGTTTAATAGTGCATTTTCTCGCCATTTCATGCGCTTTGAGATGCCGCTTAGCCCAATACGCGATCTGAAATAGGAGCGACGTAAACTCATCAAATGTGATAGAATTTCGCTGAAATCTCATATTATCCATAATGTAAAATGATCTAATCGGCTCTCTGTTCGCCCTACCCTAGAAGTTTAATAGTGCATTTTACTCGTCATTTCATGCGCTTTGAGATGCCGCTTAGCCCAATACGCTATCTGAAATGGGAGCGACGTAAATTGAACAAATATGATAGAATTACGTTGCATTCTTATATTAACCGTAATATAAAATGATCCCATCGGGTCTCTGTTAGCCGTACCCTAGAAGTTCGATAGTGCGTTTTACTCGCCAATTCATGCGCTTTGAGATGCCGCTTAGCCCAATACGCTATCTGAAATGGGAGCGACGTAAATTGAACAAATATGATACAATTACGCTGCATTCATATATTAACCGTAATATAAAATGATCCCATCGGGTCTCTGTTTGCCGTACCCTAGAAGTTCGATAGTGCGTTTTACTCGCCATTTCATGCGCTTTGAGATGCCGCTTAGCCCAATACGCTAACTGAAATAGGAGCGACTTAAATTGAACAAATGTGATAGAATTTCGCTGAATTCTTATATTAAACAAAATATAAAATGATCTAATCGGGTCTATGTTTGCCCTA
Source organism: Macropis europaea (assembly GCA_916610135.2). Lineage (NCBI taxonomy): Eukaryota > Metazoa > Arthropoda > Insecta > Hymenoptera > Melittidae > Macropis > Macropis europaea. The sequence goes on from CAKAJE020000296.1 coordinate 5,672, forward strand.
CCCTAGATGTTTAATAGTGCAATTTACTCGCCATTTCATGCGCTTTCAGATGCCGCTTAGCCCAAAACGCTATCTGAAATAGGAGCGACGTAAATTGAACAAATGTGATAGAATTACGCTGAATTCTTATGTTAACCGTAATATAAAATGATCTAATCTGGTCTCTGTTTGCATTACCCTAGAAGTTTAATAGTGCATTTTACTCGCCATTTCATGCGCTTTGAGATGCCGCTTAGCACAATACGCTATCTGAAATAGGAGCGACGTAAATTGATCAAATGTTGTAGAATTTCGCTAAATTCTTAAATTAACCGTGATATAAAATGATCTAATCGGGTCTCTGTTTGCTGTACCCTAGAAGTTTAATAGTGCAATTTACTCGCCATTTCATGCGCTTTGAGATGCCGCTTAGCCCAATACGCCAACTGAAATAGGAGCGGCGTAAATTGAACAAATGTGATAGAATTACGCTGAATTCTTATATTAACCTTAATATAAAATGATCTAATTGGGTCTCTGTTTGCCTTACCCTAGAAGTTTAATAGTGCATTTTACTCGCCATTTCATGCGCTATGAGATGCCGCTTTGCCCAATACGCTATCTGAAATAGGAGCGACGTACATTGAACAAGTGTGATAGAATTTCGCTGAATCCTTATATTAACCATAATGTAAAATGATCTAATCGGGTCTCTGGTTACTCTACCCTAGAAGTGTAATAGTGCATTTTACTCGCCATTTCATGCGCTTTGAGATGCCGCTTAGCCCAATACGCTATCTGAAATAGGAGCGACGGAAATTGAACAAATGTGATAGAATTTCGCTGAATTCTTATATTAACCGTAACGTAAAATGATCTAATCGAGTCCCGTTTTGCCCTACCCTAGAAGTTTAATAGTGCAATTTACTCGCCATTTCATGCGCTTTGAGATGCCGCTCAGCCCAATACGCTATCTGAAAGAGGAGCGGCGTAAATTGAACAAATGTGATAGAATTTCGCTGAATTCTTATATTAAACAAAATATAAAATGATCTAATCGGGTCTATGTTTGCCCTACCCTAGATGTTTAATAGTGCAATTTACTCGCCATTTCATGCGCTTTGAGATGCCGCTTAGCCCAATACGCCAACTGAAATAGGAGCGGCGTAAATTGAACAAATGTGATAGAATTACGCTGAGTTCTTATATTAACCTTAATATAAAATGATCTAATTGGGTCTCTGCTTGCCTTACCCTAGAAGTTTAATAGTGCATTTTACTCGCCATTTCATGCGCTTTGAGATGCCGCTTAGCCCAATACGCTATCAGAAGTAGGAGCGGCGTAAATTGAACAAATGTGATAGAATTTCGCTGAATTCTTATATTAAACAAAATATAAAATGATCTAATCGGGTCTATGTTTGCCCTACCCTAGATGTTTAATAGTGCAATTTACTCGCCATTTCATGCGCTTTCAGATGCCGCTTAGCCCAAAACGCTATCTGAAATAGGAGCGACGAAAATTGAACAAATGTGATAGAATTACGCTGAATTCTTATGTTGACCGTAATATAAAATGATCTAATCTAGTCTCTGTTTGCCTTACCCTAGAAGTTTAATAGTGCATTTTCTCGCCATTTCATGCACTTTGAGATGCCGCTTAGCCCAATACGCGATCTGAAATAGGAGCGACGTAAATTCATCAAATGTGATAGAATTTCGCTGAAATCTCATATTATCCATAATGTAAAATGATCTAATCGGCTCTCTGTTCGCCCTACCCTAGAAGTTTAATAGTGCATTTTACTCGTCATTTCATGCGCTTTGAGATGCCGCTTAGCCCAATACGCTATCTGAAATGGGAGCGACGTAAATTGAACAAATATGATACAATTACGCTGCATTCATATATTAACCGTAATATAAAATGATCCCATCGGGTCTCTGTTTGCCGTACCCTAGAAGTTCGATAGTGCGTTTTACTCGCCATTTCATGCGCTTTGAGATGCCGCTTAGCCCAATACGCTAACTGAAATAGGAGCGACTTAAATTGAACAAATGTGATAGAATTTCGCTGAATTCTTATATTAAACAAAATATAAAATGATCTAATCGGGTCTATGTTTGCCCTACCCTAGATGTTTAATAGTGCAATTTACTCGCCATTTCATGCGCTTTCAGATGCCGCTTAGCCCAAAACGCTATCTGAAATAGGAGCGACGTAAATTGAACAAATGTGATAGAATTACGCTGAATTCTTATGTTAACCGTAATATAAAATGATCTAATCTGGTCTCTGTTTGCATTACCCTAGAAGTTTAATAGTGCATTTTACTCGCCATTTCATGCGCTTTGAGATGCCGCTTAGCACAATACGCTATCTGAAATAGGAGCGACGTAAATTGATCAAATGTTGTAGAATTTCGCTAAATTCTTAAATTAACCGTGATATAAAATGATCTAATCGGATCTCTGTTTGCCGTACCCTAGAAGTTTAATAGTGCAATTTACTCGCCATTTCATGCGCTTTGAGATGCCGCTTAGCCCAATACGCCATCTGGAATAGGAGCGGCGTAAATTGAACAAATGTGATAGAATTACGCTGAATTCTTATATTAACCTTAATATAAAATGATCTAATTGGGTCTCTGTTTGCCTTACCCTAGAAGTTTAATAGTGCATTTTACTCGCCATTTCATGCGCTTTGAGATGCCGCTTAGCCCAATACGCTATCTGAAGTAGGAGCGACGTAAATTGAACAAATGTGATAGAATTTCGCTGAATTCTTAAATTAACCATAATATAAAATCATCTAATCGGGTCTCTGTTTGCCCTACCCTAGAAGTTTAATAGTGTATTTTACTCGCCATTTCATGCGCTATGAGATGCCGCTTTGCCCAATACGCTATCTGAAATAGGAGCGACGTACATTGAACAAGTGTGATAGAATTTCGCTGAATCCTTATATTAACCATAATGTAAAATGATCTAATCGGGTCTCTGGTTGCTCTACCCTAGAAGTGTAATAGTGCATTTTACTCGCCATTTCATGCGCTTTGAGATGCCGCTTAGCCCAATACGCTATCTGAAATAGGAGCGACGGAAATTGAACAAATGTGATAGAATTTCGCTGAATTCTTATATTAACCGTAACGTAAAATGATCTAATCGAGTCCCTGTTTGCCCTACCCTAGAAGTTTAATAGTGCAATTTACTCGCCATTTCATGCGCTTTGAGATGCCGCTCAGCCCAATACGCTATCTGAAAGAGGAGCGGCGTAAATTGAACAAATGTGATAGAATTTCGCTGAATTCTTATATTAAACAAAATATAAAATGATCTAATCGGGTCTATGTTTGCCCTACCCTAGATGTTTAATAGTGCAATTTACTCGCCATTTCATGCGCTTTCAGATGCCGCTTAGCCCAAAACGCTATCTGAAATAGGAGCGACGTAAATTGAACAAATGTGATAGAATTACGCTGAATTCTTATGTTAACCGTAATATAAAATGATCTAATCTGGTCTCTGTTTGCCTTACCCTAGAAGTTTAATAGTGCATTTTCTCGCCATTTCATGCGCTTTGAGATGCCGCTTAGCCCAATACGCGATCCGAAATAGGAGCGACGTAAACTCATCAAATGTGATAGAATTTCGCTGAAATCTCATATTATCCATAATGTAAAATGATCTAATCGGCTCTCTGTTCGCCCTACCCTAGAAGTTTAATAGTGCATTTTACTCGTCATTTCATGCGCTTTGAGATGCCGCTTAGCCCAATACGCTATCTGAAATGGGAGCGACGTAAATTGAACAAATATGATAGAATTACGTTGCATTCTTATATTAACCGTAATATAAAATGATCCCATCGGGTCTCTGTTAGCCGTACCCTAGAAGTTCGATAGTGCGTTTTACTCGCCAATTCATGCGCTTTGAGATGCCGCTTAGCCCAATACGCTATCTGAAATGGGAGCGACGTAAATTGAACAAATATGATACAATTACGCTGCATTCATATATTAACCGTAATATAAAATGATCCCATCGGGTCTCTGTTTGCCGTACCCTAGAAGTTCGATAGTGCGTTTTACTCGCCATTTCATGCGCTTTGAGATGCCGCTTAGCCCAATACGCTAACTGAAATAGGAGCGACTTAAATTGAACAAATGTGATAGAATTTCGCTGAATTCTTATATTAAACAAAATATAAAATGATCTAATCGGGTCTATGTTTGCCCTACCCTAGATGTTTAATAGTGCAATTTACTCGCCATTTCATGCGCTTTCAGATGCCGCTTAGCCCAAAACGCTATCTGAAATAGGAGCGACGTAAATTGAACAAATGTGATAGAATTACGCTGAATTCTTATGTTAACCGTAATATAAAATGATCTAATCTGGTCTCTGTTTACATTACCCTAGAAGTTTAATAGTGCATTTTACTCGCCATTTCATGCGCTTTGAGATGCCGCTTAGCCCAATACGCTATCTGAAACAGGAGCGACGTAAATTGATCAAATGTTGTAGAATTTCGCTAAATTCTTAAATTAACCGTGATATAAAATGATCTAATCGGGTCTCTGTTTGCTGTACCCTAGAAGTTTAATAGTGCAATTTACTCGCCATTTCATGCGCTTTGAGATGCCGCTTAGCCCAATACGCCAACTGAAATAGGAGCGGCGTAAATTGAACAAATGTGATAGAATTACGCTGAATTCTTATATTAACCTTAATATAAAATGATCTAATTGGGTCTCTGCTTGCCTTACCCTAGAAGTTTAATAGTGCATTTTACTCGCCATTTCATGCGCTTTGAGATGCCGCTTAGCCCAATACGCTATCAGAAGTAGGAGCGGCGTAAATTGAACAAATGTGATAGAATTTCGCTGAATTCTTATATTAAACAAAATATAAAATGATCTAATCGGGTCTATGTTTGCCCTACCCTAGATGTTTAATAGTGCATTTTACTCGTCATTTCATGCGCTTTGAGATGCCGCTTAGCCCAATACGCTATCTGAAATGGGAGCGACGTAAATTGAACAAATATGATAGAATTACGCTGCATTCTTATATTAACCGTAATATAAAATGATCCCATCGGGTCTCTGTTTGCCGTACCCTAGAAGTTCGATAGTGCGTTTTACTCGCCAATTTATGCGCTTTGAGATGCCGCTTAGCCCAATACGCTATCTGAAATGGGAGCGACGTAAATTGAACAAATATGATACAATTACGCTCCATTCATATATTGACCGTAATATAAAATGATCCCATCGGGTCTCTGTTTGCCGTACCCTAGAAGTTCGATAGTGCGTTTTACTCGCCATTTCATGCGCTTTGAGATGCCGCTTAGCCCAATACGCTAACTGAAATAGGAGCGACTTAAATTGAACAAATGTGATAGAATTTCGCTGAATTCTTATATTAAACAAAATATAAAATGATCTAATCGGGTCTCTGTTTGCCCTACCCTAGAAGTTGAATAGTGCAATTTACTCGCCATTTCATGCGCTTTCAGATGCCGCTTAGCCCAAAACGCTATCTGAAATAGGAGCGACGAAAATTGAACAAATGTGATAGAATTACGCTGAATTCTTATGTTAACCGTAATATAAAATGATCTAATCTAGTCTCTGTTTGCCTTACCCTAGAAGTTTAATAGTGCATTTTCTCGCCATTTCATGCACTTTCAGATGCCGCTTAGCCCAATACGCGATCTGAAATAGGAGCGACGTAAATTCATCAAATGTGATAGAATTACGTTGCATTCTTATATTAACCGTAGTATAAAATGATCCCATCGGGTCTCTGTTTGCCGTACCCTAGAAGTTCGATAGTGCGTTTTACTCGCCAATTCATGCGCTTTGAGATGCCGCTTAGCCCAATACGCTATCTGAAATGGGAGCGACGTAAATTGAACAAATATGATACAATTACGCTGCATTCATATATTAACCGTAATATAAAATGATCCCATCGGGTCTCTGTTTGCCGTACCCTAGAAGTTCGATAGTGCGTTTTACTCGCCATTTCATGCGCTTTGAGATGCCGCTTAGCCCAATACGCTAACTGAAATAGGAGCGACTTAAATTGAACTAATGTGATAGAATTTCGCTGAATTCTTATATTAAACAAAATATAAAATGATCTAATCGGGTCTATGTTTGCCCTACCCTAGATGTTTAATAGTGCAATTTACTCGCCATTTCATGCGCTTTCAGATGCCGCTTAGCCCAAAACGCTATCTGAAATAGGAGCGACGTAAATTGAACAAATGTGATAGAATTACGCTGAATTCTTATGTTAACCGTAATATAAAATGATCTAATCTGGTCTCTGTTTGCATTACCCTAGAAGTTTAATAGTGCATTTTACTCGCCATTTCATGCGCTTTGAGATGCCGCTTAGCACAATACGCTATCTGAAATAGGAGCGACGTAAATTGATCAAATGTTGTAGAATTTCGCTAAATTCTTAAATTAACCGTGATATAAAATGATCTAATCGGATCTCTGTTTGCCGTACCCTAGAAGTTTAATAGTGCAATTTACTCGCCATTTCATGCGCTTTGAGATGCCGCTTAGCCCAATACGCCATCTGAAATAGGAGCGGCGTAAATTGAACAAATGTGATAGAATTACGCTGAATTCTTATATTAACCTTAATATAAAATGATCTAATTGGGTCTCTGTTTGCCTTACCCTAGAAGTTTAATAGTGCATTTTACTCGCCATTTCATGCGCTTTGAGATGCCGCTTAGCCCAATACGCTATCTGAAGTAGGAGCGACGTAAATTGAACAAATGTGATAGAATTTCGCTGAATTCTTAAATTAACCATAATATAAAATCATCTAATCGGGTCTCTGTTTGCCCTACCCTAGAAGTTTAATAGTGTATTTTACTCGCCATTTCATGCGCTATGAGATGCCGCTTTGCCCAATACGCTATCTGAAATAGGAGCGACGTACATTGAACAAATGTGATAGAATTTCGCTGAATCCTTATATTAACCATAATATAAAATCATCTAATCGGGTCTCTGTTTGCCCTACCCTAGAAGTTTAATAGTGTATTTTACTCGCCATTTCATGCGCTATGAGATGCCGCTTTGCCCAATACGCTATCTGAAATAGGAGCGACGTACATTGAACAAATGTGATAGAATTTCGCTGAATCCTTATATTAACCATAATGTAAAATGATCTAATCGGGTCTCTGGTTGCTCTACCCTAGAAGTGTAATAGTGCATTTTACTCGCCATTTCATGCGCTTTGAGATGCCGCTTAGCCCAATACGCTATCTGAAATAGGAGCGACGGAAATTGAACAAATGTGATAGAATTTCGCTGAATTCTTATATTAACCGTAACGTAAAATGATCTAATCGAGTCCCTGTTTGCCCTACCCTAGAAGTTTAATAGTGCAATTTACTCGCCATTTCATGCGCTTTGAGATGCCGCTCAGCCCAATACGCTATCTGAAAGAGGAGCGGCGTAAATTGAACAAATGTGATAGAATTTCGCTGAATTCTTATATTAAACAAAATATAAAATGATCTAATCGGGTCTATGTTTGCCCTACCCTAGATGTTTAATAGTGCAATTTACTCGCCATTTCATGCGCTTTCAGATGCCGCTTAGCCCAAAACGCTATCTGAAATAGGAGCGACGTAAATTGAACAAATGTGATAGAATTACGCTGAATTCTTATGTTAACCGTAATATAAAATGATCTAATCTGGTCTCTGTTTGCATTACCCTAGAAGTTTAATAGTGCAATTTACTCGCCATTTCATGCGCTTTCAGATGCCGCTTAGCCCAAAACGCTATCTGAAATAGGAGCGACGTAAATTGAACAAATGTGATAGAATTACGCTGAATTCTTATATTAACCGTAATATAAAATGATCTAATTGGGTCTCTGTTTGCCTTACCCTAGAAGTTTAATAGTGCATTTTACTCGCCATTTCATGCGCTTTGAGATGCCGCTTAGCCCAATACGCTATCTGAAGTAGGAGCGACGTAAATTGAACAAATGTGATAGAAATTCGCTGAATTCTTAAATTAACCATAATATAAAATCATCTTATCGGGTCTCTGTTTGCCCTACCCTAGAAGTTTAATAGTGTATTTTACTCGACATTTCATGCACTATGAGATGCCGCTTTGCCCAATACGCTATCTGAAATAGGAGCGACGTACATTGAACAAACGTGATAGAATTTCGCTGAATTCTTATATTAACCATAATGTAAAATGATCTAATCGGCTCTCCGTTCGCCTTACCCTAGAAGTTTGATAGAGCATTTTATACACCATTTCATGCGCTTTGAGATGCCGCTTATCCCAATACGCAATCTGAAATAGGAGCGACGTAAATTGAACAAATGTGATAGAATTAAGCTGAATTCTTATATTAACCGTAATATAAAATGATCTAATCGGATCTCTGTTTGCCTTACCCTCGAAGTTTAATAGTGCATTTTACTCGCCATTTCATGCGCTTTGAGATGTCGCTTAGCCCAATACGCTATCTGAAATGGGAGCGACGTAAATTGAACAAATATGATAGAATTACGCTGCATTCTTATATTAACCGTAATATAAAATGATCCCATCGGGTCTCTGTTTGCCGTACCCTAGAAGTTCGATAGTGCGTTTTACTCGCCATTTCATGCGCTTTGAGATGCCGCTTAGCCCAATACGCTAACTGAAATAGGAGCGACTTAAATTGAACAAATGTGATAGAATTTCGCTGAATTCTTATATTAACCATAATGTAAAATGATCTAATCGGGTCTCTGTTCGCACTACCCTAGAAGTTTAACAGTGCATTTCACTCGACATTTCACGCGCTTTAGGATGCCGCCTAGCCCAGTAGGCTATCTGAAATAGGAGCGACGTCAATTGAACAAATGTGAAAGAATTACGCTGAATTCTTATATTAACCGTAATTTAAAATGATCTAATCGGGTCTCTGTTCGCACTACCCTAGAAGTATAACAGTGCATTTCACTCGCCATTTCATGCGCTTTGAGATGCCGCTTAGCCCAATACGCTATCTGAAATAGGAGCGACGTAAATTGAGAAAATGTGATAGAATTTCGCTGAATTCTTATATTAACAATAATGTAAAATGATATAATCGGGTCTCTGTTCGCCCCACCCTAGAAGTTTAATAGTGCATTTCACTCGTCATTTCATGCGCTTTGAGATGCCGCTTAGCCCAATACGCTATCTGAAATGGGAGCGACGTAAATTGAACAAATATGATAGAATTACGCTGCATTCTTATATTAACCGTAATATAAAATGATGTAATCGGGTCTCTGTTTGCCCAACCCTAGAAGTTTAATAGTGCAATTTACTCGCCATTTCATGCGCTTTGAGATGCCGCTTAGCCCAATACGCTATCTGAAATGGGAGCGACGTAAATTGGACAAATATGATACAATTACGCTGCATTCATATATTAACCGTAGTATAAAATGATGTAATCGGGTCTCTGTTTGCCCAACCCTAGAAGTTTAATAGTGCAATTTACTCGCCATTTCATGCGCTTTGAGATGCCGCTTAGCCCAATACGCTATCTGAAATAGGAGCGGCGTAAATTGAACAAATGTGATAGAATTTCGCTGAATTCTTATATTAAACAAAATATAAAATGATCTAATCGGGTCTATGTTTGCCCTACCCTAGATGTTTAATAGTGCAATTTACTCGCCATTTCATGCGCTTTCAGATGCCGCTTAGCCCAAAACGCTATCTGAAATAGGAGCGACGTAAATTGAACAAATGTGATAGAATTACGCTGAATTCTTATGTTAACCGTAATATAAAATGATCTAATCTGGTCTCTGTTTGCCTTACCCTAGAAGTTTAATAGTGCATTTTACTCGCCATTTCATGCGGCTTGAGATGCCGCTTAGCCCAATACGCGATCTGAAATAGGAGCCACGTAAATTGATCAAATGTGATAGAATTTCGCTGAAATCTCATATTATCCATAATGTAAAATGATCTAATCGGCTCTCTGTTCGCCCTACCCTAGAAGTTTAATAGTGCATTTTACTCGTCATTTCATGCGCTTTGAGATGCCGCTTAGCCCAATACGCTATCTGAAATGGGAGCGACGTAAATTGAACAAATATGATAGAATTACGCTGCATTCTTATATTAACCGTAATATAAAATGATCCCATCGGGTCTCTGTTTGCCGTACCCTAGAAGTTCGATAGTGCGTTTTACTCGCCAATTCATGCGCTTTGAGATGTCGCTTAGCCCAATACGCTATCTGAAATGGGAGCGACGTAAATTGGACAAATATGATACAATTACGCTGCATTCATATATTAACCGTAATATAAAATGATCCCATCGGGTCTCTGTTTGCCGTACCCTAGAAGTTCGATAGTGCGTTTTACTCGCCATTTCATGCGCTTTGAGATGCCGCTTAGCCCAATACGCTAACTGAAATAGGAGCGACTTAAATTGAACAAATGTGATAGAATTTCGCTGAATTCTTATATTAACCATAATGTAAAATGATCTAATCGGGTCTCTGTTCGCACTAACCTAGAAGTTTAACAGTGCATTTCACTCGACATTCCACGCGCTTTATGATGCCGCCTAGCCCAGTAGGCTATCTGAAATAGGAGCGACGTCAATTGAACAAATGTGATAGAATTACGCTGAATTCTTATATTAACCGTAATTTAAAATGATCTAATCGGGTCTCTGTTTGCCGTACCCTAGAAGTTTAGTAGTACATTTTACTCGCCATTGCACGCGCTTTAAGATGCCGTCTAGCCCAGTACGCTATCTCAAATAGGAGCGACGTAAATTGAACAAATGTGATAGAATTACGCTGCATTCTTATATTAACCGTAATATAAAATGATCTTATCGTGTCTCTGTTTGCCTTACCCTAGAAGTTTAATAGTGCATTTTACTCGCCATTTCATGCGTTTTGAGATGCCGCTTAGCCCAATACGCTATCTGAAATAGGAGCGACGTAAATTGAACAAATGTGATAGAATTTCGCAGAATTCTTATATTAAACAAAATATAAAATGATCTGATCGGGTCTCTGATTGCCCTATCATAGAAGTTTAATAGTGCATTTTACTCGCCATTCCACGCGCTTTAAGACGCCGCCTAGCCCAGTACGCTATCTGAAATAGGAGCGACGAAAATTGAACAAATGTGATAGAATTACGCTGAATTCTTATATTAACCGTAGTATAAAATGATGTAATCGGGTCTCTGTTTGCCCTACCCTAGAAGTTTAATAGTGCAATTTACTCGCCATTTCATGCGGTTTGAGATGCCGCTTAGCCCAATACGCTATCTGAAATAGGAGCGGCGTAAATTGAACAAATGTGATAGAATTTCGCTGAATTCTTATATTAAACAAAATATAAAATGATCTAATCGGGTCTATGTTTGCCCTACCCTAGATGTTTAATAGTGCAATTTACTCGCCATTTCATGCGCTTTCAGATGCCGCTTAGCCCAAAACGCTATCTGAAATAGGAGCGACGTAAATTGAACAAATGTGATAGAATTACGCTGAATTCTTATGTTAACCGTAATATAAAATGATCTAATCTGGTCTCTGTTTGCCTTACCCTAGAAGTTTAATAGTGCATTTTACTCGCCATTTCATGCGCTTTGAGATGCCGCTTAGCCCAATACGCTATCTGAAATAGGAGCGACGTAAATTTATCAAATGTGATAGAATTTCGCTAAGTTCTTAAATTAACCGTAATATAAAAGTATCTAATCGGGTCTCTGTTTGCCATACCCTAGAAGTTTAATAGTGCAATATACTCGCCATTTCATGCGCTTTGAGATGCCGCTTAGCCTAATACGCTATCTGAAATAGGAGCGGCGTAAATTGAACAAACGTGATAGAATTTCGCTGAAATCTCATATTATCCATAATGTAAAATGATCTAATCGGCTCTCTATTCGCCCTACCCTAGAAGTTAAATAGTGCATTTTACTCGTCAATTCATGCGCTTTGAGATGCCGCTTAGATCAATACGCTATCTGAAATAGGAGCGATGTAAATTGAACAAATGTGATAGAATTAAGATGAATTCTTATATTAACCGTAATATAAAATGATCCAATCGGGTCTCTGTTTGCCTTACCCTCGAAGTTTAATAGTGCATTTTACTCGCCATTTCATGCGCTTTGAGATGCCGCTTAGCCCAATACGCTATCTGACATGGGAGCGACGTAAATTGAACAAATATGATAGAATTACGCTGCATTCTTATATTAACCGTAATATAAAATGATCCCATCGGGTCTCTGTTTGCCGTACCCTAGAAGTTCGATAGTGCGTTTTACTCGCAATTTCATGCGCTTTGAGATGCCGTCTAGCCCAGTACGCTATCTCAAATAGGAGCGACGTAAATTGAACAAATGTGATAGAATTACGCTGAATTCTTATATTAACCGTAATATAAAATGATCTTATCGTGTCTCTGTTTGCCTTACCCTAGAAGTTTAATAGTGCATTCAACTCGCCATTTCATGCGTTTTGAGATGCTGCTTAGCCCAATACGCTATCTGAAATAGGAGCGACGTAAATTGAACAAATGTGATAAAATTACGCTGAATTCTTATATTAACCGTAATGTAAAATGATATAATCGGGTCTCTGTTCGCCCCACCCTAGAAGTTTAACAGTGCATTTCACTCGACATTCCACGCGCTTTAGGATGCCGCCTAGCCCAGTAGGCTATCTGAAATAGGAGCGACGTCAATTGAACAAATGTGATAGAGTTACGCTGAATTCTTATGTTCACCGTAATATAAAATGATCTAATCTGGTCTCTGTTTGCTTTACCTTAGAAGTTTGATAATGCATTTTACTCGCCATTTCATACGCTTTGAGATGCCGCATAGCCCAACACTTTATCTGAAATAGGAGCGACGTAAATTGAACAAATGTGATAGAGTTTCGCTGAATTCTTATATTAACCATAACGTAAAATGATCTAATCGGGTCTCTGTTCGGCTTACCCTAGAAGTTTAATAGTTCATTTCACTCGACATTCCACACGCTTTAGGATGCCGCTTAGCCCAATAGGCGACCTGAAATAGGAGCGGCGTCAATTGAACAAATGTGATAGAATTACGCTGAATTCTTATGTTAACCGTAATATAAAATGATCTAATCTGGTCTCTGTTTTCCTTACCCTAGAAGTTTAATAGTGCATTTTACTCGCCATTTCACGCGCTTTGAGATGCCGCTTAGCCCAATACGCTATCTGAAATAGGAGCGACGTAAATTGATCAAATGTGATAGAATTTCGTTGAATTCTTAAATTAACCGTAATATAAAATGATCTAATCGGGTCTCTGTTTGCCGTACCCTAGAAGTTAATAGTGCAATTTACTCGCCATTTCATGCGCGTCGAGATGCCGCTTAGCCCAATACGCTATCTGAAATAGGAGCGGCGTAAATTGAACAAATGTGATAGAATTAAGCTGAATTCTTATATTAACAGTAATATAAAATGATCTAATAGCGTCTCTGTTTGCCTTAACCTCGAAGTTTAATAGTGCAGTTTACTCGTCATTTCATGCGCTTTAAGGTGACTCCTAGCCCAATCCACTATCTGAAATGGGAGCTACGTAAATTGACCAAATGTGATAGAGTTACGACGAATTCTTAAATTAACCATAATATAAGATGATCTAATCGGGTCTCTGATTGCCCTATCATAGAAGTTTACGTGCATTGTGCTCGGCATTTCATGCGCTTTAAGGAGCCGCTTAGCCCAATGCGCTATCTGAAATAGGAGCGATGTAAATTGAACAAATGTGATAGTGTTACGCCGAATTCTTATATCCATCATAATATAAGATGACCTAATCGGGTCTCTGATTGCCCTATCCGAGAAGTTAAGTAGTGCATTTTACTCGCCATTTGATGCGCTTTAAGGTGCCGCCTAGCCCACTACGCTATCTGAAATAGGAGCGACATAAATTGAACAAATGTGATAGAATTACGCAGAATTCTTATATTAGCCGTAATATAATGCGATCTATTCGGGTCTCTGATTGCCCTATCATAGAAGTTTAATAGTGCATTTTACTCGTCATTTCATGCGCTTTAAGGTGCCGCCTAACCCAATACGCTATCTGAAATAGGAGCGACATAAATTGACAAATGTGATAGAAGTACGCAGAATTCTTATATTAACAATAATATAAAATGATCTAATCGGGTCTCTGATTGCCCTATCATAGAAGTTTAATAGTGCATTTTACTCGCCATTTCATGCGTTTTAAGGTGCCGCCTAGCGCAATGGGCTATCTGAAATTCGAGCTACGTAAGTTGAACAAGCGTGATAGAAGTACGCAGAATTCTTATATTAACCATAATATAATACGATCTATTCGGGTCTCTGATTGCCCTATCATAGAAGTTTAATAGTGCATTTTACTCGTCATTTCATGCGCTTTAAGGTGCCGCCTAACCCAATACGCTATCTGAAATAGGAGCGACATAAATTGACAAATGTGATAGAAGTACGCAGAATTGTTATATTAACAATAATATAAAATGATCTAATCGGGTCTCTGATTGCCCCATCATAGAAGGTTCGTAGTGCATTTTACTCGCCATTCCACGCGCTTCATGATGCCGCCTAACCCAATACGCTATCTGAAATAGGAGCGACGTAAATTGAAAAAATGAGATAGAATTTCGCTGAATTCTTATATTAACCATAATATAATATGATCTATTTGGGTCTCTGATTGCCCTATCGTGGAAGGTTAGTAGTGCATTTTATTCGTCATTCCACGCGCTTTAAGATGCCGCCTAGCCCAATACGCTATCTGAAATAGGAGCAGCGTAAATTGAACAAATGTGATAGAATTACGCAGAATTCTTATATTAACCATAATATAATATGATCTATTTGGGTCTCTGATTGCCCTATCATGGAAGGTTAGTAGTTCATTTTACTCGTTATTCCACGCGCTTTAAGGTGCCGCCTAGCCCAATATACTATCTGAAATAGGAGCGTCGTAAATTCAACAAATGTGATAGAATTACGCAGAATTCTTATATTAACCATAATTTAAAATGATCTAATCCGGTCTCTGATTGTCCTATCATGGATGTTTAATAGTGCATTTTACTCGTCATTTCATGCGCTTTAAGGTGCCGCCTAGCCCAATACGCTATCGGATATTGCAGCTACGTAAATTGAATAAATGTGATAGAGTTACGCAGAATTCTTATATTAACCATAATATAAAATGATCTCATCGGGTCTCTGATTGCCCTATCAAAGAAGTTTAGTACTGCATTTTACTCGTCATTCTATGCGCTTTAAGGTGCCGCCTAGTCCAAAACGCTATCTGAAATAGGAGCGTCGTAAATTGAACAAATGTGATAGAATTACACTGAATTCTTATATTAACCAAAATATAAAATGATCTAATCGGGTCTCTGATTGCCCTATCCGAGAAGTTTAGTTGTGCATTTTACTCGACATTTCATGCGCTTTAAAATGCCGCCTCGACCATACGCTATCTGAAATAGGAGCGTCGTAAATTGAACAAATGTGATAGAATTACGCAGAATTCTTATCTTAACCATAATTTAAAAAGATCTAATCGGGTCTCTGATTGCCCTATCCTAGAAGTTTAGCAGTGCATTTTACTCGACATTTCATGCGCTTTTAGATTCCGCTTATCCACATACGCTATCTGAAGTAGAATCGTCGTAAATTGAACAAATGTGATAGAATTACGCAGAATTTTCATATTAACGATAATATAAAATGATCTATAGGGGTCTCCGATTACCCTATCATAGAAGTTTAATAGTGCATTTTACTCGCCTTCCATGCTGTTGTAGATTCCGCTTAGCCGGATACGCTATCTGAAATAGGAGCGTCGTAAATTGAACAAATGTGATAGAATTACACTGAATTCTTATATTAATCATAATATAAGATGACCTAATCGGGTCTCTGATTGCCCTAGCCGAGAAGTTTAGTAGTGCATTTTACTCGTCATTTCATGCGCTTTAAGGTGCCGTCTAGCCCATTCCGCTATATCAAATTGGACATACGTAAATTCAGCAAATGTGATGGATTTACGCATAATTCTTATATTATGGATAATATAAAATGATCTATAGGGGTCTCCGATTACCCTATTGTGGGATTCAAAAGTATGACACAAAGTGTGAGTCGTGAGTTAAAATAATAAAACTAATATATATATTAAAATAATAAAAGACAGCGCAATTTATAACTCCTTACAAACAGACTCCACGCAACTTCTCCACGCAATACTCTCCACGCAATACTCTCCACACAATACTCTCCACGCAATGCTCTCCACGCAACAACTCAAACGGTTCTCTTCTGCACTCTGACCCGGAGGTCCCAAAAATCTATACACACACACACACATTCCACACGCATTTCCACACCAGATTCATACAGAGGAGATGCATTCCCAGAAAGTCACACGATCCGTTCGATACTTGACTTCTGAGAACGCACGCACCTCTCACACCACGCATCTCATCAATCCTTCCACACTTTTCATTCATGCGCTTAAACAGTTCGCCTATCTAAACTGTCCTCGAGACTAAACAAGAAACTATCAAGCGCCGAATTTCTCCTCGCCTAAACGCTAGCACAAATACACATAAAAGCATCCACCAACTCCACACTATCATAGAAGTTTAATAGTGCATTTTACTCGACATTCCATGCTGTTTTAGATTCCGCTTAGCCCAATACGCTATCTGAAATAGGAGCGTCGTAAATAGAACAAATGTGATAGAATTACACTGAATTCTTATATTAACCATAATATAATATGATCTAATCGGGTCTATAATTGCAATATCATAGAAGTTTAGTAATGCATTTTACTCGTCATTTCATGCGCTTTTAGATTCCGCTTATCCAAATACGCTATCTGAAATAGGAGCGCCGTAAATTGAACAAATGTGATAGAATTTCGCTGAGTTCTTAGATTAACCATAATACAAAATGATCTAATTGGGTCTCTGATGGCCGTATCCGAGGAGGATACTAGTGCATTTTATTCGCCATTTCATGCGCTTTAGGCTGCCGCTTACCACAATACTCTATCTGAAATAGGAGCGACGTAAATTGGACAAATGTGATAGAATTACGCTGAATTTATATAATATCCATAATATAAAATGATCTAATGGGGTCTCTGATTGCCCTATCATAGAAGTTTAATAGTGCATTTTACACGTCATTCCACGCGCTTTAAGATGCCGCCTAGCCCAATATGCTATCTGAAATAGAAGCGACGTAAATTGAACAAACGTCATAGAATTTCACTGAATTCTCATATTATCCACAATATAAAATGAACTAATCGGGTCTCTGATTGCCCTATCATAGAAGTTTAATTGTGCATTTTGCTCGGCATTTCATGCGCTTTAAGGTGCCGCTTATCCCGATACGCTATCTGAAGTTGGAGCGACATAGATTGAACAAATGTGACAGAATTACGCTGCATTCTTATATTAATCATAATATAAGATGACCTAATCGGGTCTCTGATTGCCCTATCCTAGAAGATTAGTAGTGCATTTTACTCGACATTTCATGCGCGTTAAGATGCCGCTGAGCCCAATACGCTATATGAAACAGGAGCGACGTAAATTGAACAAATGCGATAAAATTTCGCTGAATTCTTATATTAACGATAATATAAAATGATCTAATCGGGTCTCTGATTGACCTATCATAGAAGGTTAGTAGTGCATTTTACTCGTCATCCCACGCGCTTTAAGATGCCGCCCAGCCCAATACACTATCTGAAATAGGAGCGACGTAAATTGAACAAATGTGACAGAATTACGCAGAATTCATATAATATCCATAATTTAAAATGATCTAATGGGTCCTCTGATTACCCTATCACAGAAGTTTATCCGTGCATTTCAATCGGCATTTCATGCCCTTCAAGATTCTGCTTAGCCCAAAACGCTAACTGAGGTAGGAGCGACGTAAATTGAACAAATGTGATAGAGTTTCGCTGAATTCTTAAATTAACCATAATATACAATGATCTAATCGGGTCTCTGATTGCCCTATCATAGAAGGTTAGTAGTGCATTTTACTCGTCATTTCATCTGCTTTAAGGTGCCGCCTAGCCCAATGCCCTATCTGAAACTGGAGCTACGTAAATTGAACAAGTGTGATAGAGTTTCGCTGAATTCTTAAATTAACCATAATATAAAATGATCTAAGCGGGTCTCTGTTTGCCCTACTCTAGAAGATTAATAGTGCATTTTACTCGTCATTTCATGCGCTTTAAGATGCCGCCAAGGCCAATACGCTATCTGAAATAGGAGCGACATAAATTGAACAAATGTGATAGAATTACGCAGAATATTTATATTAACCATAATATAGAATGATCTAATCGCGTCTCTGATTGCCCTATCATAGAAGTTTAATAGTGCATTTTACTCGACGTTTCATGCGCTTTAAGATGCCCCTTAGAGCCATACTGTATCTGAAATAGGAGCGACGTAAATTGAACAAATGTGATAGAATTTCGGTGAATTCTTATATTAAACATAATATAAAATGATGTAATTGGGTCTCTGATGGCCGTATCCGAGAAGGTTAGTAGTGCATTTTATTCGCCATTTCATGCGCTTTAAGATGCCGCCTCGCTCAGTACGATATCTGTGTGTAGTAGCGACGTGAATTGGACAAATGTGTTAGAGTTACGATGAATCCTTAAATTAGCAATAATATAAGATGGTCTAATCGGGACTCTGATTGCCCTATCGTAGAAGGTTAGTAGTGCATTTTACTCGTCATTTCATACGCATTAAGGTGCCGCCTAGCCCAATACGCTATCTGAAATTGGAGGCACGTATATTGAACAAGTGAGATAGAGATTCGCTGAATTCTTAAATTAACCATAATATAAAATGATCCAATCGGGTCTCTGTTTGGCCTACCCTAGAAGTTGAATAGTGCATTTTCCTCGCCATTCCACGCGCTTTAAGATGCCGCCTAGCCCAGTACGCTATCTGAAATACGGGCGACGTAAATTGAACAAATGTGATATAATTACGCTGCATTCTTATATTAACAATAATGTAAAATGATCTAATCGGGTCTCCGATCGCCCTATCATAGAAGTTTAATAGTGCATGTTACTCGTCCTTTCATGCGCTTTAAGATGCCGCCTAGCAGACTATTTTATCTGAAATAGGAGCGACGTAATTTGAACAAATGTGATAGAATTACGCAGAATTCTTATATTAGCAATAATATAAAATGATCTAATCAGGTCTCTGATTGCCCTATCATAGAAGGTTAGTACTGCATTTTAAAAGACATTTCATTCGCTTTAAGATGCCGCTTAGCTCAATACGCTATCTGATATAGGAGCCACGTAAATTGAACAAATATGATACAATTTCGCTGAATTCTTATATTAACCAGAATTTAAAATGATCTAATCGGGTCTCTGATTGCCCTATCATAGAAGGATAGTAGTGCATTTTACTCGTCATTCCACGCGCTGTAAGATGCCGACTAACCCAATATACTATCTGAAATAGGAGCGACGTAAATTGAACAAATGTGATAGAATTACGCTGAATTCTTATATTAATCATAATATAAGATGACATACTCGGGTCTCCGATTGCCCTATCCGAGAAGTTGAATAGTGCATTTTCCTCGCCATTCCACGCGCTTTATGATGCCGCCTAGCCCAGTACGCTATCTGAAATAGGAGCGACGTAAATTGAACAAATGTGATAGAATTTCGCTGAATTCTTATATTAACCAAAATATAGAATGATCTAATCGGGTCTCTGAATGCCCTATCATAGAAGTTTAATAGTACATTTTACTCGCCATTCCACGCGCTTTAAGATGCCGCCTAGCCCAGTACGCAATCTGAAATAGGAGCGACGTAAATTGAACAAATGTGATTGAATTTTGCTGAATTCTTAAATCAACCATAACATAAAATGATCTAATCGGGTCTCTGTTTGCCCTACCCTAGAAGTTTAATAGTGCATTTCACTCGCCATTTCATGCGCTTTGAGATGCTGCTTAGCCCGACACGCTATCTGAAATAGGAGCGGCGGAAATTCAACGAATGTGATAGAATTTTCCTGAATTCTTATATTAAACAAAATATGAAATGATCAAATCGGGTCTCTGATTGCCCTATCATAGAATTTTAATAGTGCATTTTACTCGCCATTCCACGCGCTTTAAGATGCCGCCTAGCCCAGTGCGCTATCTGAAATGGGAGCGACATAAGTTGAACAAATGTGATAGAATTACGCTGAATTCTTATATTAACCGTAATATAAAATGATCTAATCGGGTCTCTGTTTGCTTTATCCTAGAAGTTTAATAGTGCATTTTACTCGCCATTTCATGCGCTTTGAGATGCCGCTTAGCCCAATACGCTATCTGAAATAGGAGCGACGTAAATTGAACAAATGTGATAGAATTTCGCTGAATTCTTATATTAAACAAATTATAAAATTATCTATTCGGGTCTCTGGTTGCCCTATCATAGAAGTTTAGTAGTGCATTTTACTCGCCACTCCACGCGCTTTAAGATGCCGCTAAGCCCTGTACGCTATCTGAAATAGGAGCGACGTAAATTGAACAAATGTGATAGAATTTCGCTGAATTCTTATATTAACCTTAATGTAAAATGATCTAATCGGGTGTCTGTTCGCCCTATCATAGAAGTTTAGTAGTGCATTTTGCTCGCCATTCCACGCGCTTTAAGATACCGCCTATCCCAATACGCTATCTGAAATATGAGCGACGTAAATTGAACAAATGTGATAGAATTTCGCTGAATTCTTAAATTAACCAAAATATAAAATCATCTAATCGGGTCCCTGTTCGCCCTATCATAGAAGTTTAGTAGGGCATTTTACTTGCCACTCCACGCGCTTTAAGATGGCGCCTAGTCCAATACGCTATCTGAAATAGGAGCGACGTAAATTGAACAAATGTGATAGAATTTTGCTGAATTCTTAAATTTACCATAATATAAAATGATCTAATCGGGTCTCTGTCTGCCCTACCCTACAAGCTTAATAGTGCATTTCACTCGCCATTTCATGCGCTTTGAGATGCCGCTTAGCCCAATACGCTATCTGAAATAGGAGCGACGTAAATTGAACAAATGTGATAGAATTTCGCTGAATTCTTATATTAAACAAAACATAAAATGATCTAATCGGTTCTCTGTTTGCCTTACCCTAGAAGTTTAATATTGCATTTTACTCGCCATTTCATGCGATTTGAGATGCCGATTAGCCCAATACGCTATCTGATATAGGAGCGACGTAAATTGCACAAATGTGATAGAATTTCGCTGAATTCTTAAATTAACCAAAATATAAAATGATCTAATCGGGTCTCTGTTTGCCCTACCCTAGAAGTTTAATAGTGCATTTTACTTGTCATTTCATGCGCGTTGAGATGCCGCTTAGCCCAATACGCTATCTGAAATAGGAGCGATGTAATTAGAACAAATGTGATAGAATTTCGCTTAATTCTTTTATTACCCATAATGTAAAATGATCTAATTGGGTCTCTGTTCCTTCTAGCCTTGTAGTTTAATAGTGCATTTTATTCGCCATTTCATGCGCTTTGAGCTGCCGCTTAGCACAATACGCTACCTGAAATAGGAGCGACGTAAATTGAACAAATGTGATAGAGTTTCCCTGAAATCTTGTATTAAACAAAATATAAAATGATCTAATCGGGCCTCTGATTGCCCTATCATAGAAGTTTAATAGTGCATTTCACTCGTCATTTCATGCGTTTTGAGATGCCCCTTAGCCCAATACGCTATCTGAAATAGGAGCGACGTAAGTTGAACAAATATGATAGAATTACGCTGAATTCTTATATTCAACGTAATATAAAATGATCTAATCGGGTCTCTGTTTGCCTTACTCTAGAAGTTTAATAGTCCATTCTACCCGCCATTTCGTGCGCTTTGAGATGCCGCTTAGCCCAACACGCTATCTCAAATAGGAGCGACGTAAATTGAACAAATGTGATAGAATTTCGCTGAATTCTTAAATTAACCATCATATAAAATGATCTAATCGGGTCCCTGTTTGCCCTACCCTAGAAGTTTAATAGTACATTTTACTCGCCATTTCATGCGCTTTGAGATGCCGCTTAGCCCAATACGCTATCTGAAATAGGAGCGACGTAAATTGAACAAATGTGGTAGAATTTCGTTGAATTCTTATATTGACCAAAATATAAAATGATCTATTCGGGTCTCTGATTGTCCTATCATAGAAGTTTAATAGTGCATTTTACTCGCCATTCCACGCGCTTTAAGATGCTGCCTAGCCCAGTACGCTATCTGAAAGAGGAGCGACGTAAGTTGAACAAATGTGATAGAATTACGCTGAATTCTTATATTAAACAAAATATAAAATGATCTAATCGGGTCTCTGATTGCCCTACTATAGAAGTTTTGTAGTGCATTTTACTCGCCATTCCACGCGCTTTAAGATGCCGCTTAGCCCAACACGCTATCTCAAATAGGAGCGACGTAAATTGAACAAATGTGATAGAATTTCGCTGAATTCTTAAATTAACCATCATATAAAATGATCTAATCGGGTCACTGTTTGCCCTGCCCTAGAAGTTTAATAGTGCATTTTACTCGCCATTTCATGCGCTATCAGAAGCCGCTTAGCCCAATACGCTGTCTGAAATAGGAGCGACGTAAATTGAACAAATGTGATAGAATTTTGCTGAATTCTTAAATTAACAATAATATAAAATGATCTAATCGAGTCTCTGTTTGCCCTTCCCTAGAAGTTTAATAGTGCATTTCACTCGCCATTTCTTGCGCAATGAGATGCCGCTTAGCCCAATAAGCTATCTGAAATAGGAGCGACGTAAATTGAACAAATGTGGTAGAATTTCGTTGAATTCTTATATTGACCAAAATATAAAATGATCTAATCGGGTCTCCGTTTGCCCTACCATAGAAGTTTAATAGTGCATTTTACTCGCCATTTCATGCGCCTTGAGATACCGCTTAGCTCAATACGCTATCTGAAATAGGAGCGACGTAAATTGAACAGATGTGATAGAATTTCGCTGAATTCTTAAATTAACCATACTATAAAATGATCTAATCGGGTCTCTGTCTGCCCTACCCTACAAGTTTAACAGGGCATTTTACTCGTCATTTCATGCGCTTTGAGATGCCGCCTAGCCCAGTACGCTATCTGAAATAGGAGCGACGTAAGTTGAACAAATGTGATGGAATTACGCTGAATTCTTATATTAACCGTAATATAAAATGATCTAATCGGGTCTCTGTTTGCGTTACCCTAGAAGTTTAATAGGGCATTTTACTCGCCATTTCATGAGCTTTGAGATGCCGCTTAGTCCAATACGGTATCTGAAATAGGAGCGACGTAAATTGAACAAATGTGATAGAATATCGCTGAATTCTTAAATTAACCATAATATAAAATGATCTAGTCGGGTGTCTGTTTGCCCCACCCCAGAAGTTTAATAGTGCATTTTACTCGCCATTTCTTTCGCTTTGAGATGCCGCTTGGCCCAATACGCTATCTGAAATATGAGCGACGTAAATTGAACAAATGTGATAGAATTTTGCTGAATTCTTATATTAACCTTAATCTAAAATGATCTAATCGGGTCTCTGTTTGCCCTACCCTAGAAGTTTAATAGTGCATTTTACTCGCCATTTCTTGCGCTTCGAGATGCCGCTTAGCCCAATAAGCTATCTGAAATAGGAGCGACGTAAATTGAACAAATGTGATAGAATTTTTTCTGAATTCTTAAATTAACCGTAATATAAAATGATCTAATCGGGCCTCTGCTTGCCTTAACCTACAAGGTTAATAGTGCATTTTACTCGCGATTTCATGCGCTTTGAGATGCTGCCTAGCCCAATACGCTATCTGAAATAGGAGCGACGTAAGTTGAACAAATGTGATAGAATTTCGCTGAATTCTTAATTTAACCATAATATAAAATGATCTAATCGGGCCTCTGATTGCCCTATCATAGGAGTTTAATACTGCATTTTACTCGCCATTCGACGCGCTTTAAAATGCAGGCTAGCACAGTACGCTATCTGAAATAGGAGCGACGTAAATTGAACAAATGTGGTAGAATTTCGTTGAATTCTTATATTGACCAAAATATAAAATGATCTATTCGGGTCTCTGATTGTCCTATCATAGAAGTTTAATAGTGCATTTTACTCGCCATTCCACGCGCTTTAAGATGCTACCTAGCCCAGTACGCTATCTGAAAGAGGAGCGACGTAAGTTGAACAAATGTGATAGAATTACGCTGAATTCTTATATTAAACAAAATATAAAATGATCTAATCGGGTCTCTGATTGCCCTACTATAGAAGTTTTGTAGTGCATTTTACTCGCCATTCCACGCGCTTTAAGATGCCTCTTAGCCCAACACGCTATCTCAAATAGGAGCGACGTAAATTGAACAAATGTGATAGAATTTCGCTGAATTCTTAAATTAACCATCATATAAAATGATCAAATCGGGTCCCTGTTCACCCTACCCTAGAAGTTTAATAGTGCATTTCACTCGTCATTTCATGCGCTTTGAGATGCCGCGTAGCCCAATACGCTATCTGAAATAGGAGCGACGTAAATTCAACAAATGTGATAGAATTTCGATGAATTCTTTTATTAACCATAATGTAAAATGATCTAATCGGGTCTCTGTTTGCCCTACCCTAGAAGTTTAATAGTGCATTTCACTCGTCATTTCATGCGCTTTGAAATGCTGCTTAGGCCAATACGCTATCTGAAATAGGTGCGACGTAAATTGAACAAATGTGATAGAACTTCGCTGAATTCTTAAATTAACCATAATATAAAATGATTTAATCGGGTCTTTGTTTGCCCTAGCCTAGAAGTTTAATAGTTCATTCTACTCGCCATTTCATGCGCTTTCAGATGCCGCTTAGCCCAATACGCTATCTGAAATAGGAGCGACGTAAATTGAACGAATGTGATAGAATTTCGCTGAATTCTTAAATTAACAATAATATAAAATGATCTAATCGGGTTTCTGTTTGCGTTACCCTAGAAGTTTAATAGGGCATTTTACTCGCCATTTCATGAGCTTTGAGATGCCGCTTAGTCCAATACGGTATCTGAAATAGGAGCGACGTAAATTGAACAAATGTGATAGAATATCGCTGAATTCTTAAATTAACCATAATATAAAATGATCTAGTCGGGTGTCTGTTTGCCCCACCCCAGAAGTTTAATAGTGCATTTTACTCGCCATTTCTTTCGCTTTGAGATGCCGCTTGGCCCAATACGCTATCTGAAATATGAGCGACGTAAATTGAACAAATGTGATAGAATTTTGCTGAATTCTTATATTAACCTTAATCTAAAATGATCTAATCGGGTCTCTGTTTGCCCTACCCTAGAAGTTTAATAGTGCATTTTACTCGCCATTTCTTGCGCTTCGAGATGCCGCTTAGCCCAATAAGCTATCTGAAATAGGAGCGACGTAAATTGAACAAATGTGATAGAATTTTTTCTGAATTCTTAAATTAACCGTAATATAAAATGATCTAATCGGGCCTCTGCTTGCCTTAACCTAGAAGGTTAATAGTGCATTTTACTCGCGATTTCATGCGCTTTGAGATGCTGCCTAGCCCAATACGCTATCTGAAATAGGAGCGACGTAAGTTGAACAAATGTGATAGAATTTCGCTGAATTCTTAATTTAACCATAATATAAAATGATCTAATCGGGTCTCTGATTGCCCTATCATAGGAGTTTAATACTGCATTTTACTCGCCATTCGACGCGCTTTAAAATGCAGGCTAGCACAGTACGCTATCTGAAATAGGAGCGACGTAAATTGAACAAATGTGGTAGAATTTCGTTGAATTCTTATATTGACCAAAATATAAAATGATCTATTCGGGTCTCTGATTGTCCTATCATAGAAGTTTAATAGTGCATTTTACTCGCCATTCCACGCGCTTTAAGATGCTGCCTAGCCCAGTACGCTATCTGAAAGAGGAGCGACGTAAGTTGAACAAATGTGATAGAATTACGCTGAATTCTTATATTAAACAAAATATAAAATGATCTAATCGGGTCTCTGATTGCCCTACTATAGAAGTTTTGTAGTGCATTTCACTCGTCATTTCATGCGCTTTGAAATGCTGCTTAGGCCAATACGCTATCTGAAATAGGTGCGACGTAAATTGAACAAATGTGATAGAACTTCGCTGAATTCTTAAATTAACCATAATATAAAATGATTTAATCGGGTCTTTGTTTGCCCTAGCCTAGAAGTTTAATAGTTCATTCTACTCGCCATTTCATGCGCTTTCAGATGCCGCTTAGCCCAATACGCTATCTGAAATAGGAGCGACGTAAATTGAACGAATGTGATAGAATTTCGCTGAATTCTTAAATTAACAATAATATAAAATGATCTAATCGAGTCTCTGTTTGCCCTTCCCTAGAAGTTTAATAGTGCATTTCACTCGCCATTTCTTGCGCAATGAGATGCCGCTTAGCCCAATAAGCTATCTGAAATAGGAGCGACGTAAATTGAACAAATGTGGTAGAATTTCGTTGAATTCTTATATTGACCAAAATATAAAATGATCTAATCTGGTCTCTGATTGCCCTATCATAGAAGGTTAATAGTGCATTGTACTCGCCATTCCACGCGCTTTAAGATGCCGCTAAGCCCAGTTCGCTATCTGAAATAGGAGCGACGTAAATTGAACAAATGTGATAGAATTTCGCTGAATTCTTATATAAAACAAAATATAAAATGGTCTAATCGGGTCTCTGATTGCCCTACCCTAGAAGTTTAATAGTGCATTTTATTCGCTATTTCATGCGCTTCGAGATGCCGCTTAGTCTAATACGCTATCTGAAATAGGAGCGACGTAACTTGAACAAATGTGATAGAATTTCGATGAATTCTTAAATCAACCATAATATAAAATGATCTAATCGGGTCTCTGTTTGCCCTACCATAGAAGTTTAATAGTGCATTTTACTCGCCATTTCATGCGCCTTGAGATACCGCTTATCTCAATACGCTATCTGAAATAGGAGCGACGTAAATTGAACAGATGTGATAGAATTTCGCTGAATTCTTAAATTAACCATACTATAAAATGATCTAATCGGGTCTCTGTCTGCCCTACCCTACAAGTTTAACAGGGCATTTTACTCGTCATTTCATGCGCTTTGAGATGCCGCCTAGCCCAGTACGCTGTCTGAAATAGGAGCGACGTATGTTGAACAAATGTGATGGAATTACGCTGAATTCTTATATTAACCGTAATATAAAATGATCTAATCGGGTCTCTGTTTGCGTTACCCTAGAAGTTTAATAGGGCATTTTACTCGCCATTTCATGAGCTTTGAGATGCCGCTTAGTCCAATACGGTATCTGAAATAGGAGCGACGTAAATTGAACAAATGTGATAGAATATCGCTGAATTCTTAAATTAACCATAATATAAAATGATCTAGTCGGGTGTCTGTTTGCCCCACCCTAGAAGTTTAATAGTGCATTTTACTCGCCATTTCTTTCGCTTTGAGATGCCGCTTGGCCCAATACGCTATCTGAAATATGAGCGACGTAAATTGAACAAATGTGATAGAATTTTGCTGAATTCTTATATTAACCTTAATCTAAAATGATCTAATCGGGTCTCTGTTTGCCCTACCCTAGAAGTTTAATAGTGCATTTTACTCGCCATTTCTTGCGCTTTGAGATGCCGCTTAGCCCAATAAGCTATCTGAAATAGGAGCGACGTAAATTGAACAAATGTGATAGAATTTTTTCTGAATTCTTAAATTAACCGTAATATAAAATGATCTAATCGGGCCTCTGCTTGCCTTAACCTAGAAGGTTAATAGTGCATTTTACTCGCGATTTCATGCGCTTTGAGATGCTGCCTAGCCCAATACGCTATCTGAAATAGGAGCGACGTAAGTTGAACAAATGTGATAGAATTTCGCTGAATTCTTAATTTAACCATAATATAAAATGATCTAATCGGGCCTCTGATTGCCCTATCATAGGAGTTTAATACTGCATTTTACTCGCCATTCGACGCGCTTTAAAATGCAGGCTAGCACAGTACGCTATCTGAAATAGGAGCGACGTAAATTGAACAAATGTGGTAGAATTTCGTTGAATTCTTATATTGACCAAAATATAAAATGATCTATTCGGGTCTCTGATTGTCCTATCATAGAAGTTTAATAGTAAATTTTACTCGCCATTCCACGCGCTTTAAGATGCTGCCTAGACCAGTACGCTATCTGAAAGAGGAGCGACGTAAGTTGAACAAATGTGATAGAATTACGCTGAATTCTTATATTAAACAAAATATAAAATGATCTAATCGGGTCTCTGATTGCCCTACTATAGAAGTTTTGTAGTGCATTTCACTCGTCATTTCATGCGCTTTGAAATGCTGCTTAGGCCAATACGCTATCTGAAATAGGTGCGACGTAAATTGAACAAATGTGATAGAACTTCGCTGAATTCTTAAATTAACCATAATATAAAATGATTTAATCGGGTCTTTGTTTGCCCTAGCCTAGAAGTTTAATAGTTCATTCTACTCGCCATTTCATGCGCTTTCAGATGCCGCTTAGCCCAATACGCTATCTGAAATAGGAGCGACGTAAATTGAACGAATGTGATAGAATTTCGCTGAATTCTTAAATTAACAATAATATAAAATGATCTAATCGAGTCTCTGTTTGCCCTTCCCTAGAAGTTTAATAGTGCATTTCACTCGCCATTTCTTGCGCAATGAGATGCCGCTTAGCCCAATAAGCTATCTGAAATAGGAGCGACGTAAATTGAACAAATGTGGTAGAATTTCGTTGAATTCTTATATTGACCAAAATATAAAATGATCTAATCTGGTCTCTGATTGCCCTATCATAGAAGGTTAATAGTGCATTGTACTCGCCATTCCACGCGCTTTAAGATGCCGCTAAGCCCAGTTCGCTATCTGAAATAGGAGCGACGTAAATTGAACAAATGTGATAGAATTTCGCTGAATTCTTATATAAAACAAAATATAAAATGGTCTAATCGGGTCTCTGATTGCCCTACCCTAGAAGATTAATAGTGCATTTTATTCGCTATTTCATGCGCTTCGAGATGCCGCTTAGTCTAATACGCTATCAGAAATAGGAGCGACGTAACTTGAACAAATGTGATAGAATTTCGATGAATTCTTAAATCAACCATAATATAAAATGATCTAATCGGGTCTCTGTTTGCCCTACCATAGAAGTTTAATAGTGCATTTTACTCGCCATTTCATGCGCCTTGAGATACCGCTTAGCTCAATACGCTATCTGAAATAGGAGCGACGTAAATTGAACAGATGTGATAGAATTTCGCTGAATTCTTAAATTAACCATACTATAAAATGATCTAATCGGGTCTCTGTCTGCCCTACCCTACAAGTTTAACAGGGCATTTTACTCGTCATTTCATGCGCTTTGAGATGCCGCTTAGCCCAGTACGCTATCTGAAATAGGAGCGACGTAAGTTGAACAAATGTGATGGAATTACGCTGAATTCTTATATTAACCGTAATATAAAATGATCTAATCGGGTCTCTGTTTGCGTTACCCTAGAAGTTTAATAGGGCATTTTACTCGCCATTTCATGAGCTTTGAGATGCCGCTTAGTCCAATACGGTATCTGAAATAGGAGCGACGTAAATTGAACAAATGTGATAGAATTTTGCTGAATTCTTAAATTAACAATAATATAAAATGATCTAATCGAGTCTCTGTTTGCCCTACCCTAGAAGTTTAATAGTACATTTTACTCGCCATTTCATGCGCTTTGAGATGCCGCTTAGCCCAATACGCTATCTGAAATAGGAGCGACGTAAATTGGACAAATGTGGTAGAATTTCGTTGAATTCTTATATTGACCAAAATATAAAATGATCTATTCGGGTCTCTGATTGTCCTATCATAGAAGTTTAATAGTGCATTTTACTCGCCATTCCACGCGCTTTAAGATGCTGCCTAGCCCAGTACGCTATCTGAAAGAGGAGCGACGTAAGTTGAACAAATGTGATAGAATTACGCTGAATTCTTATATTAAACAAAATATAAAATGATCTAATCGGGTCTCTGATTGCCCTACTATAGAAGTTTTGTAGTGCATTTTACTCGCCATTCCACGCGCTTTAAGATGCCGCTTAGCCCAACACGCTATCTCAAATAGGAGCGACGTAAATTGAACAAATGTGATAGAATTTCGCTGAATTCTTAAATTAACCATCATATAAAATGATCTAATCGGGTCCCTGTTCACCCTACCCTAGAAGTTTAATAGTGCATTTCACTCGTCATTTCATGCACTTTGAGATGCCGCGTAGCCTAATACGCTATCTGAAATAGGAGCGACGTAAATTCAACAAATGTGATAGAATTTCGAAGAATTCTTATATTAACCAAAATATAAAATGATCTAATCGGGTCACGGTTTGCCCTGCCCTAGAAGTTTAATAGTGCATTTTACTCGCCATTTCATGCGCTTTCAGAAGCCGCTTAGCCCAATACGCTGTCTGAAATAGGAGCGACGTAAATTGAACAAATGTGATAGAATTTTGCTGAATTCTTAAATTAACAATAATATAAAATGATCTAATCGAGTCTCTGTTTGCCCTTCCCTAGAAGTTTAATAGTGCATTTCACTCGCCATTTCTTGCGCAATGAGATGCCGCTTAGCCCAATAAGCTATCTGAAATAGGAGCGACGTAAATTGAACAAATGTGGTAGAATTTCGTTGAATTCTTATATTGACCAAAATATAAAATGATCTAATCTGGTCTCTGATTGCCCTATCATAGAAGGTTAATAGTGCATTGTACTCGCCATTCCACGCGCTTTAAGATGCCGCTAAGCCCAGTTCGCTATCTGAAATAGGAGCGACGTAAATTGAACAAATGTGATAGAATTTCGCTGAATTCTTATATAAAATAAAATATAAAATGGTCTAATCGGGTCTCTGATTGCCCTACCCTAGAAGTTTAATAGTGCATTTTATTCGCTATTTCATGCGCTTCGAGATGCCGCTTAGTCTAATACGCTATCAGAAATAGGAGCGACGTAACTTGAACAAATGTGATAGAATTTCGATGAATTCTTAAATCAACCATAATATAAAATGATCTAATCGGGTCTCTGTTTGCCCTACCATAGAAGTTTAATAGTGCATTTTACTCGCCATTTCATGCGCCTTGAGATACCGCTTATCTCAATACGCTATCTGAAATAGGAGCGACGTAAATTGAACAGATGTGATAGAATTTCGCTGAATTCTTAAATTAACCATACTATAAAATGATCTAATCGGGTCTCTGTCTGCCCTACCCTACAAGTTTAACAGGGCATTTTACTCGTCATTTCATGCGCTTTGAGATGCCGCCTAGCCCAGTACGCTATCTGAAATAGGAGCGACGTAAGTTGAACAAATGTGATGGAATTACGCTGAATTCTTATATTAACCGTAATATAAAATGATCTAATCGGGTCTCTGTTTGCGTTACCCTAGAAGTTTAATAGGGCATTTTACTCGCCATTTCATGAGCTTTGAGATGCCGCTTAGTCCAATACGGTATCTGAAATAGGAGCGACGTAAATTGAACAAATGTGATAGAATATCGCTGAATTCTTAAATTAACCATAATATAAAATGATCTAGTCGGGTGTCTGTTTGCCCCACCCTAGAAGTTTAATAGTGCATTTTACTCGCCATTTCTTTCGCTTTGAGATGCCGCTTGGCCCAATACGCTATCTGAAATATGAGCGACGTAAATTGAACAAATGTGATAGAATTTTGCTGAATTCTTATATTAACCTTAATCTAAAATGATCTAATCGGGTCTCTGTTTGCCCTACCCTAGAAGTTTAATAGTGCATTTTACTCGCCATTTCTTGCGCTTCGAGATGCCGCTTAGCCCACTACGCTATCTGAAATATGAGCGACGTAAATTGAACAAATGTGATAGAATTTTTTCTGAATTCTTAAATTAACCGTAATATAAAATGATCTAATCGGGCCTCTGCTTGCCTTAACCTAGAAGGTTAATAGTGCATTTTACTCGCGATTTCATGCGCTTTGAGATGCTGCCTAGCCCAATACGCTATCTGAAATAGGAGCGACGTAAGTTGAACAAATGTGATAGAATTTCGCTGAATTCTTAATTTAACCATAATATAAAATGATCTAATCGGGCCTCTGATTGCCCTATCATAGGAGTTTAATACTGCATTTTACTCGCCATTCGACGCGCTTTAAAATGCAGGCTAGCACAGTACGCTATCTGAAATAGGAGCGACGTAAATTGAACAAATGTGGTAGAATTTCGTTGAATTCTTATATTGACCAAAATATAAAATGATCTCTTCGGGTCTCTGATTGTCCTATCATAGAAGTTTAATAGTGCATTTTACTCGCCATTTCATGCGCCTTGAGATACCGCTTATCTCAATACGCTATCTGAAATAGGAGCGACGTAAATTGAACAGATGTGATAGAATTTCGCTGAATTCTTAAATTAACCATACTATAAAATGATCTAATCGGGTCTCTGTCTGCCCTACCCTACAAGTTTAACAGGGCATTTTACTCGTCATTTCATGCGCTTTGAGATGCCGCCTAGCCCAGTACGCTATCTGAAATAGGAGCGACGTAAGTTGAACAAATGTGATGGAATTACGCTGAATTCTTATATTAACCGTAATATAAAATGATCTAATCGGGTCTCTGTTTGCGTTACCCTAGAAGTTTAATAGGGCATTTTACTCGCCATTTCATGAGCTTTGAGATGCCGCTTAGTCCAATACGGTATCTGAAATAGGAGCGACGTAAATTGAACAAATGTGATAGAATATCGCTGAATTCTTAAATTAACCATAATATAAAATGATCTAGTCGGGTGTCTGTTTGCCCCACCCTAGAAGTTTAATAGTGCATTTTACTCGCCATTTCTTTCGCTTTGAGATGCCGCTTGGCCCAATACGCTATCTGAAATATGAGCGACGTAAATTGAACAAATGTGATAGAATTTTGCTGAATTCTTATATTAACCTTAATCTAAAATGATCTAATCGGGTCTCTGTTTGCCCTACCCTAGAAGTTTAATAGTGCATTTTACTCGCCATTTCTTGCGCTTCGAGATGCCGCTTAGCCCAATACGCTATCTGAAATATGAGCGACGTAAATTGAACAAATGTGATAGAATTTTTTCTGAATTCTTAAATTAACCGTAATATAAAATGATCTAATCGGGCCTCTGCTTGCCTTAACCTAGAAGGTTAATAGTGCATTTTACTCGCGATTTCATGCGCTTTGAGATGCTGCCTAGCCCAATACGCTATCTGAAATAGGAGCGACGTAAGTTGAACAAATGTGATAGAATTTCGCTGAATTCTTAATTTAACCATAATATAAAATGATCTAATCGGGCCTCTGATTGCCCTATCATAGGAGTTTAATTCTGCATTTTACTCGCCATTCGACGCGCTTTAAAATGCAGGCTAGGACAGTACGCTATCTGAAATAGGAGCGACGTAAATTGAACAAATGTGGTAGAATTTCGTTGAATTCTTATATTGACCAAAATATAAAATGATCTCTTCGGGTCTCTGATTGTCCTATCATAGAAGTTTAATAGTGCATTTTACTCGCCCTTCCACGCGCTTTAAGATGCTGCCTAGCCCAGTACGCTATCTGAAAGAGGAGCGACGTAAGTTGAACAAATGTGATAGAATTACGCTGAATTCTTATATTAAACAAAATATAAAATGATCTAATCGGGTCTCTGATTGCCCTACTATAGAAGTTTTGTAGTGCATTTTACTCGCCATTCCACGCGCTTTAAGATGCCGCTTAGCCCAATACGCTATCTGAAATAGGAGCGACGTAAATTGAACAAATGTGATAGAATTACGCTGAATTCTTATATTAAACAAAATATAAAATGATCTAATCGGGTCTCTGATTGCCCTACTATAGAAGTTTTGTAGTGCATTTTACTCGCCATTCCACGCGCTTTAAGATGCCGCTTAGCCCAACACGCTATCTCAAATAGGAGCGACGTAAATTGAACAAATGTGATAGAATTTCGCTGAATTCTTAAATTAACCATCATATAAAATGATCTAATCGGGTCCCTGTTCACCCTACCCTAGAAGTTTAATAGTGCATTTCACTCGTCATTTCATGCGCTTTGAGATGCCGCGTAGCCCAATACGCTATCTGAAATAGGAGCGACGTAAATTCAACAAATGTGATAGAATTTCGATGAATTCTTATATTAACCAAAATATAAAATGATCTAATCGGGTCACGGTTTGCCCTGCCCTAGAAGTTTAATAGTGCATTTTACTCGCCATTTCATGCGCTTTCAGAAGCCGCTTAGCCCAATACGCTGTCTGAAATAGGAGCGACGTAAATTGAACAAATGTGATAGAATTTTGCTGAATTCTTAAATTAACAATAATATAAAATGATCTAATCGAGTCTCTGTTTGCCCTTCCCTAGAAGTTTAATAGTGCATTTCACTCGCCATTTCTTGCGCAATGAGATGCCGCTTAGCCCAATAAGCTATCTGAAATAGGAGCGACGTAAATTGAACAAATGTGGTAGAATTTCGTTGAATTCTTATATTGACCAAAATATAAAATGATCTAATCTGGTCTCTGATTGCCCTATCATAGAAGGTTAATAGTGCATTGTACTCGCCATTCCACGCGCTTTAAGATGCCGCTAAGCCCAGTTCGCTATCTGAAATAGGAGCGACGTAAATTGAACAAATGTGATAGAATTTCGCTGAATTCTTATATAAAACAAAATATAAAATGGTCTAATCGAGTCTCTGATTGCCCTACCCTAGAAGTTTAATAGTGCATTTTATTCGCTATTTCATGCGCTTCGAGATGCCGCTTAGTCTAATACGCTATCAGAAATAGGAGCGACGTAACTTGAACAAATGTGATAGAATTTCGATGAATTCTTAAATCAACCATAATATAAAATGATCTAATCGGGTCTCTGTTTGCCCTACCATAGAAGTTTAATAGTGCATTTTACTCGCCATTTCATGCGCCTTGAGATACCGCTTAGCTCAATACGCTATCTGAAATAGGAGCGACGTAAATTGAACAGATGTGATAGAATTTCGCTGAATTCTTAAATTAACCATACTATAAAATGATCTAATCGGGTCTCTGTCTGCCCTACCCTACAAGTTTAACAGGGCATTTTACTCGTCATTTCATGCGCTTTGAGATGCCGCCTAGCCCAGTACGCTATCTGAAATAGGAGCGACGTAAGTTGGACAAATGTGATGGAATTACGCTGAATTCTTATATTAACCGTAATATAAAATGATCTAATCGGGTCTCTGTTTGCGTTACCCTAGAAGTTTAATAGGGCATTTTACTCGCCATTTCATGAGCTTTGAGATGCCGCTTAGTCCAATACGGTATCTGAAATAGGAGCGACGTAAATTGAACAAATGTGATAGAATATCGCTGAATTCTTAAATTAACCATAATATAAAATGATCTAGTCGGGTGTCTGTTTGCCCCACCCTAGAAGTTTAATAGTGCATTTTACTCGCCATTTCTTTCGCTTTGAGATGCCGCTTGGCCCAATACGCTATCTGAAATATGAGCGACGTAAATTGAACAAATGTGATAGAATTTTGCTGAATTCTTATATTAACCTTCATCTAAAATGATCTAATCGGGTCTCTGTTTGCCCTACCCTAGAAGTTTAATAGTGCATTTTACTCGCCATTTCTTGCGCTTCGAGATGCCGCTTAGCCCACTACGCTATCTGAACTATGAGCGACGTAAATTGAACAAATGTGATAGAATTTTTTCTGAATTCTTAAATTAACCGTAATATAAAATGATCTAATCGGGCCTCTGCTTGCCTTAACCTAGAAGGTTAATAGTGCATTTTACTCGCGATTTCATGCGCTTTGAGATGCTGCCTAGCCCAATACGCTATCTGAAATAGGAGCGACGTAAGTTGAACAAATGTGATAGAATTTCGCTGAATTCTTAATTTAACCATAATATAAAATGATCTAATCGGGCCTCTGATTGCCCTATCATAGGAGTTTAATACTGCATTTTACTCGCCATTCGACGCGCTTTAAAATGCAGGCTAGCACAGTACGCTATCTGAAATAGGAGCGACGTAAATTGAACAAATGTGGTAGAATTTCGTTGAATTCTTATATTGACCAAAATATAAAATGATCTTTTCGGGTCTCTGATTGTCCTATCATAGAAGTTTAATAGTGCATTTTACTCGCCCTTCCACGCGCTTTAAGATGCTGCCTAGCCCAGTACGCTATCTGAAAGAGGAGCGACGTAAGTTGAACAAATGTGATAGAATTACGCTGAATTCTTATATTAAACAAAATATAAAATGATCTAATCGGGTCTCTGATTGCCCTACTATAGAAGTTTTGTAGTGCATTTTACTCGCCATTCCACGCGCTTTAAGATGCCGCTTAGCCCAACACGCTATCTCAAATAGGAGCGACGTAAATTGAACAAATGTGATAGAATTACGCTGAATTCTTATATTAAACAAAATATAAAATGATCTAATCGGGTCTCTGATTGCCCTACTATAGAAGTTTTGTAGTGCATTTTACTCGCCATTCCACGCGCTTTAAGATGCCGCTTAGCCCAATACGCTATCTGAAATAGGAGCGACGTAAATTGAACAAATGTGATAGAATTTCGCTGAATTCTTAAATTAACCATCATATAAAATGATCTAATCGGGTCCCTGTTCACCCTACCCTAGAAGTTTAATAGTGCATTTCACTCGTCATTTCATGCACTTTGTGATGCCGCGTAGCCCAATACGCTATCTGAAATAGGAGCGACGTAAATTCAACAAATGTGATAGAATTTCGATGAATTCTTATATTAACCAAAATATAAAATGATCTAATCGGGTCACGGTTTGCCCTGCCCTAGAAGTTTAATAGTGCATTTTACTCGCCATTTCATGCGCTTTCAGAAGCCGCTTAGCCCAATACGCTGTCTGAAATAGGAGCGACGTAAATTGAACAAATGTGATAGAATTTTGCTGAATTCTTAAATTAACAATAATATAAAATGATCTAATCGAGTCTCTGTTTGCCCTTCCCTAGAAGTTTAATAGTGCATTTCACTCGCCATTTCTTGCGCAATGAGATGCCGCTTAGCCCAATAAGCTATCTGAAATAGGAGCGACGTAAATTGAACAAATGTGGTAGAATTTCGTTGAATTCTTATATTGACCAAAATATAAAATGATCTAATCTGGTCTCTGATTGCCCTATCATAGAAGGTTAATAGTGCATTGTACTCGCCATTCCACGCGCTTTAAGATGCCGCTAAGCCCAGTTCGCTATCTGAAATAGGAGCGACGTAAATTGAACAAATGTGATAGAATTTCGCTGAATTCTTATATTAAACAAAATATAAAATGGTCTAATCGGGTCTCTGATTGCCCTACCCTAGAAGTTTAATAGTGCATTTTATTCGCTATTTCATGCGCTTCGAGATGCCGCTTAGTCTAATACGCTATCTGAAATAGGAGCGACGTAACTTGAACAAATGTGATAGAATTTCGATGAATTCTTAAATCAACCATAATATAAAATGATCTAATCGTGTCTCTGTTTGCCCTACCATAGAAGTTTAATAGTGCATTTTACTCGCCATTTCATGCGCCTTGAGATACCGCTTAGCTCAATACGCTATCTGAAATAGGAGCGACGTAAATTGAACAGATGTGATAGAATTTCGCTGAATTCTTAAATTAACCATACTATAAAATGATCTAATCGGGTCTCTGTCTGCCCTACCCTACAAGTTTAACAGGGCATTTTACTCGTCATTTCATGCGCTTTAAGATGCCGCCTAGCCCAGTACGCTATCTGAAATAGGAGCGACGTAAGTTGAACAAATGTGATGGAATTACGCTGAATTCTTATATTAACCGTAATATAAAATGATCTAATCGGGTCTCTGTTTGCGTTACCCTAGAAGTTTAATAGGGCATTTTACTCGCCATTTCATGAGCTTTGAGATGCCGCTTAGTCCAATACGGTATCTGAAATAGGAGCGACGTAAATTGAACAAATGTGATAGAATATCGCTGAATTCTTAAATTAACCATAATATAAAATGATCTAGTCGGGTGTCTGTTTGCCCCACCCTAGAAGTTTAATAGTGCATTTTACTCGCCATTTCTTTCGCTTTGAGATGCCGCTTGGCCCAATACGCTATCTGAAATATGAGCGACGTAAATTGAACAAACGTGATAGAATTTTGCTGAATTCTTATATTAACCTTAATCTAAAATGATCTAATCGGGTCTCTGTTTGCCCTACCCTAGAAGTTTAATAGTGCATTTTACTCGCCATTTCTTGCGCTTCGAGATGCCGCTTAGCCCACTACGCTATCTGAAATATGAGCGACGTAAATTGAACAAATGTGATAGAATTTTTTCTGAATTCTTAAATTAACCGTAATATAAAATGATCTAATCGGGCCTCTGCTTGCCTTAACCTAGAAGGTTAATAGTGCATTTTACTCGCGATTTCATGCGCTTTGAGATGCTGCCTAGCCCAATACGCTATCTGAAATAGGAGCGACGTAAGTTGAACAAATGTGATAGAATTTCGCTGAATTCTTAATTTAACCATAATATAAAATGATCTAATCGGGCCTCTGATTGCCCTATCATAGGAGTTTAATACTGCATTTTACTCGCCATTCGACGCGCTTTAAAATGCAGGCTAGCACAGTACGCTATCTGAAATAGGAGCGACGTAAATTGAACAAATGTGGTAGAATTTCGTTGAATTCTTATATTGACCAAAATATAAAATGATCTTTTCGGGTCTCTGATTGTCCTATCATAGAAGTTTAATAGTGCATTTTACTCGCCCTTCCACGCGCTTTAAGATGCCGCCTAGCCCAGTACGCTATCTGAAATAGGAGCGACGTAAGTTGAACAAATGTGATAGAATTACGCTGAATTCTTATATTAAACAAAATATAAAATGATCTAATCGGGTCTCTGATTGCCCTACTATAGAAGTTTTGTAGTGCATTTTACTCGCCATTCCACGCGCTTTAAGATGCCGCTTAGCCCAATACGCTATCTGAAATAGGAGCGACGTAAATTGAACAAATGTGATAGAATTACGCTGAATTCTTATATTAAACAAAATATAAAATGATCTAATCGGGTCTCTGATTGCCCTACTATAGAAGTTTTGTAGTGCATTTTACTCGCCATTCCACGCGCTTTGAGATGCCGCTTAGCCCAATACGCTATCTGAAATAGGAGCGACGTAAATTGAACAAATGTGATAGAATTTCGCTGAATTCTGAAATTAACCATAATATAAAATGATCTAATCGGGTCTCTGTTCACCCTACCCTAGAAGTTTAATAGTGCATTTCACTCGTCATTTCATGCACTTTGAGATGCCGCGTAGCCCAATACGCTATCTGAAATAGGAGCGACGTAAATTCAACAAATGTGATAGAATTTCGATGAATTCTTATATTAACCAAAATATAAAATGATCTAATCGGGTCACGGTTTGCCCTGCCCTAGAAGTTTAATAGTGCATTTTACTCGCCATTTCATGCGCTTTCAGAAGCCGCTTAGCCCAATACGCTGTCTGAAATAGGAGCGACGTAAATTGAACAAATGTGATAGAATTTTGCTGAATTCTTAAATTAACAATAATATAAAATGATCTAATCGAGTCTCTGTTTGCCCTTCCCTAGAAGTTTAATAGTGCATTTCACTCGCCATTTCTTGCGCAATGAGATGCCGCTTAGCCCAATAAGCTATCTGAAATAGGAGCGACGTAAATTGAACAAATGTGGTAGAATTTCGTTGAATTCTTATATTGACCAAAATATAAAATGATCTAATCTGGTCTCTGATTGCCCTATCATAGAAGGTTAATAGTGCATTGTACTCGCCATTCCACGCGCTTTAAGATGCCGCTAAGCCCAGTTCGCTATCTGAAATAGGAGCGACGTAAATTGAACAAATGTGATAGAATTTCGCTGATTCTTATATAAAACAAAATATAAAATGGTCTAATCGGGTCTCTGATTGCCCTACCCTAGAAGTTTAATAGTGCATTTTATTCGCTATTTCATGCGCTTCGAGATGCCGCTTAGTCTAATACGCTATCTGAAATAGGAGCGACGTAACTTGAACAAATGTGATAGAATTTCGATGAATTCTTAAATCAACCATAATATAAAATGATCTAATCGGGTCTCTGTTTGCCCTACCATAGAAGTTTAATAGTGCATTTTACTCGCCATTTCATGCGCCTTGAGATACCGCTTAGCTCAATACGCTATCTGAAATAGGAGCGACGTAAATTGAACAGATGTGATAGAATTTCGCTGAATTCTTAAATTAACCATACTATAAAATGATCTAATCGGGTCTCTGTCTGCCCTACCCTACAAGTTTAACAGGGCATTTTACTCGTCATTTCATGCGCTTTGAGATGCCGCCTAGCCCAGTACGCTATCTGAAATAGGAGCGACGTAAGTTGAACAAATGTGATGGAATTACGCTGAATTCTTATATTAACCGTAATATAAATGATCTAATCGGGTCTCTGTTTGCGTTACCCTAGAAGTTTAATAGGGCATTTTACTCGCCATTTCATGAGCTTTGAGATGCCGCTTAGTCCAATACGGTATCTGAAATAGGAGCGACGTAAATTGAACAAATGTGATAGAATATCGCTGAATTCTTAAATTAACCATAATATAAAATGATCTAGTCGGGTGTCTGTTTGCCCCACCCTAGAAGTTTAATAGTGCATTTTACTCGCCATTTCTTTCGCTTTGAGATGCCGCTTAGCCCAATACGCTATCTGAAATATGAGCGACGTAAATTGAACAAATGTGATAGAATTTTGCTGAATTCTTATATTAACCTTAATCTAAAATGATCTAATCGGGTCTCTGTTTGCCCTACCCTAGAAGTTTAATAGTGCATTTTACTCGCCATTTCTTGCGCTTCGAGATGCCGCTTAGCCCAATACG
The DNA here is from genome assembly GCA_916610135.2 of Macropis europaea. Lineage (NCBI taxonomy): Eukaryota > Metazoa > Arthropoda > Insecta > Hymenoptera > Melittidae > Macropis > Macropis europaea. The sequence continues at coordinate 46,920 of CAKAJE020000296.1, forward strand.
CTATCTGAAATATGAGCGACGTAAATTGAACAAATGTGATAGAATTTTTTCTGAATTCTTAAATTAACCGTAATATAAAATGATCTAATCGGGCCTCTGCTTGCCTTAACCTAGAAGGTTAATAGTGCATTTTACTCGCGATTTCATGCGCTTTGAGATGCTGCCTAGCCCAATACGCTATCTGAAATAGGAGCGACGTAAGTTGAACAAATGTGATAGAATTTCGCTGAATTCTTAATTTAACCATAATATAAAATGATCTAATCGGGTCTCTGATTGCCCTATCATAGGAGTTTAATACTGCATTTACTCGCCATTCGACGCGCTTTAAAATGCAGGCTAGCACAGTACGCTATCTGAAATAGGAGCGACGTAAATTGAACAATGTGTAGAATTTCGTGAATTCTTATATTGACCAAAATATAAAATGATCTTTTCGGGTCTCTGATTGTCCTATCATAGAAGTTTAATAGTGCATTTTACTCGCCCTTCCACGCGCTTTAAGATGCTGCCTAGCCCAGTACGCTATCTGAAAGAGGAGCGACGTAAGTTGAACAAATGTGATAGAATTACGCTGAATTCTTATATTAAACAAAATATAAAATGATCTAATCGGGTCTCTGATTGCCCTACTATAGAAGTTTTGTAGTGCATTTTACTCGCCATTCCACGCGCTTTAAGATGCCGCTTAGCCCAACACGCTATCTGAAATAGGAGCGACGTAAATTGAACAAATGTGATAGAATTTCGCTGAATTCTTAAATTAACCATCATATAAAATGATCTAATCGGGTCCCTGTTCACCCTACCCTAGAAGTTTAATAGTGCATTTCACTCGTCATTTCATGCACTTTGAGATGCCGCGTAGCCCAATACGCTATCTGAAATAGGAGCGACGTAAATTCAACAAATGTGATAGAATTTCGATGAATTCTTATATTAACCAAAATATAAAATGATCTAATCGGGTCACGGTTTGCCCTGCCCTAGAAGTTTAATAGTGCATTTTACTCGCCATTTCATGCGCTTTCAGAAGCCGCTTAGCCCAATACGCTGTCTGAAATAGAAGCGACGTAAATTGAACAAATGTGATAGAATTTTGCTGAATTCTTAAATTAACCATAATATAAAATGATCTAATCGAGTCTCTGTTTGCCCTTCCCTAGAAGTTTAATAGTGCATTTCACTCGCCATTTCTTGCGCAATGAGATGCCGCTTAGCCCAATAAGCTATCTGAAATAGGAGCGACGTAAATTGAACAAATGTGGTAGAATTTCGTTGAATTCTTATATTGACCAAAATATAAAATGATCTAATCTGGTCTCTGATTGCCCTATCATAGAAGTTTAATAGTGCATTGTACTCGCCATTCCACGCGCTTTAAGATGCCGCTAAGCCCAGTTCGCTATCTGAAATAGGAGCGACGTAAATTGAACAAATGTGATAGAATTTCGCTGAATTCTTATATTAAACAAAATATAAAATGGTCTAATCGGGTCTCTGATTGCCCTACCCTAGAAGTTTAATAGTGCATTTTATTCGCTATTTCATGCGCTTCGAGATGCCGCTTAGTCTAATACGCTATCTGAAATAGGAGCGACGTAACTTGAACAAATGTGATAGAATTTCGATGAATTCTTAAATCAACCATAATATAAAATGATCTAATCGGGTCTCTGTTTGCCCTACCATAGAAGTTTAATAGTGCATTTTACTCGCCATTTCATGCGCCTTGAGATACCGCTTAGCTCAATACGCTATCTGAAATAGGAGCGACGTAAATTGAACAGATGTGATAGAATTTCGCTGAATTCTTAAATTAACCATACTATAAAATGATCTAATCGGGTCTCTGTCTGCCCTACCTACAAGTTTAACAGGGCATTTACTCGCCATTTCATGCGCTTTGAGATGCCGCTTAGCCCAGTACGCTATCTGAAATAGGAGCGACGTAAGTTGAACAAATGTGATGGAATTACGCTGAATTCTTATATTAACCGTAATATAAAATGATCTAATCGGGTCTCTGTTTGCGTTACCCTAGAAGTTTAATAGGGCATTTTACTCGCCATTTCATGCGCTTTGAGATGCCGCTTAGTCCAATACGGTATCTGAAATAGGAGCGACGTAATTGAACAAATGTGATAGAATATCGCTGAATTCTTAAATTAACCATAATATAAAATGATCTAGTCGGGTGTCTGTTTGCCCCACCCTAGAAGTTTAATAGTGCATTTTACTCGCCATTTCTTTCGCTTTGAGATGCCGCTTGGCCCAATACGCTATCTGAAATATGAGCGACGTAAATTGAACAAATGTGATAGAATTTTGCTGAATTCTTATATTAACCTTAATCTAAAATGATCTAATCGGGTCTCTGTTTGCCCTACCCTAGAAGTTTAATAGTGCATTTTACTCGCCATTTCTTGCGCTTCGAGATGCCGCTTAGCCCACTACGCTATCTGAAATATGAGCGACGTAAATTGAACAAATGTGATAGAATTTTGCTGAATTCTCATATTAACCTTAATCTAAAATGATCTAATCGGGTCTCTGTTTGCCCTACCCTAGAAGTTTAATAGTGCATTTCACTCGTCATTTCATCCGTTTTAAGATGCCCCTTAGCCCAATACGCTATCTGAAATAGGGCGACGTAAGTTGAACACATGTGATAGAATTACGCTGAATTCTTATATTCACCGTAATATAAAATGATCTAATCGGCTATCTGTTCTCCCTACCCTAGAAGATTAATAGTGCATTTTACTCGCCATTTCATGCGCTTTGAGATGCTGCTTAGCCCAATACGCTGTCTGAAATAGGAGCGACGTGAATTGAACAAATGTGATAGAATTTCGCTGAATTCTTATATTAACCGTAATATAAAATGATCTAATCGGCTATCTGTTCTCCCTACCCTAGAAGATTAATAGTGCATTTTACTCGCCATTTCATGCGCTTTGAGATGCTGCTTAGCCCAATACGCTGTCTGAAATAGGAGCGACGTGAATTGAACAAATGTGATAGAATTTCGCTTAATTCTTATATTAACCAAAATATAAAATTATCTAATCGGGACTCTGTTCGGCCTACACTAGAAGTTTAATAGTGAATTTCACACGTCATTTCATGCGCTTTGAGATGCCGCTTAGCCCAATACGCTATCTGAAATAGGAGTGACGTAAATTGAACATATGTGATAGAATTTCGCTGAATTCTTATATTAACCATAATGTAAAATGATCTAATCGGGTCTCTGTTCGCCACACCCTAAAAGTTTAATAGTGCATTTTGCTCGCCATTTCATGCGCTTTGAGATACCGCTTAGCCCAATACGCTATCTGAAATATGAGCGACGTAAATTGAACAAATGTGATAGAATTTCGCTGAATTCTTATATTAACCATAATGTAAAATGATCTAATCGGGTCTCTGTTCGCCCTACCCTAGAAGTTTAATAGTGTATTTTCTCGCCATTTCATGCGCTGTGAGATGCCGCATAGCCCAATACGCAATCTGAAATGGGAGCGACGTAAATTGAACAAGTGTGATAGAATTTCGCTGAATCCTTATATTAAACAAAATATAAAATGATCTAATCGGGTCTCTGATTGCCCTATCATACAAGGTTAATAGTGCACTTTACCCGCCATTCCACGCGCTTTAAGATGCCGCCTAGCCCAGTAGGCTATCTGAAATGGGAGCGACGTAATTTGAACAAATGTGATAGAATTACGCTGAAATCTTATATTAACCGTAATATAAAATGATCTAATCGGGTCTCTGTTCGCCCTACCCTAGAAGTTTAATAGTGCATTTTACTCGCCATTTCATGCGCTTTGAGATGCCGCTTAGCCCAATACGCTATCCGAAATAGGAGCGACGTAAATTGAACAAATCTGATAGAATTACACTGAATTCTTATATTAACCGTAATATAAAATGATCTAATCGGGTCACTGTTCGCCCTACCCTCGAAGTTTAATAGTGCATTTTACTCGCCATTTCATGCGCTTTAGGATCCCGCTTAGCCCAATACGCTATCTGAAATATGAGCGACGTAAATTGAACAAATGTGATAGAATTACGCTGAATTCTTATATTAACCAAAATATAAAATGATCTAATCTGGTCTCTGATTGCCCTAACATAGAAAGTTAATAGTGCATTTTACTCGCCATTCCACGGGCTTTATCATGCCGCCTAGCCCAGTACGCTGTCTGAAATAGGAGCGACGTAAATTGAACAAACGTGATAGAATTACGCTGAATTCTTATATTAACCAAAATATAAAATGATCTAATCTGGTCTCTGATTGCCCTAACATAGAAAGTTAATAGTGCATTTTACTCGCCATTCCACGGGCTTTATCATGCCGCCTAGCCCAGTAGGCTGTCTGAAATAGGAGCAACGTAAATTGAACAAATGTGATAGAATTTCGCTGAATTCTTATATTAAACAAAATATAAAATGATCTAATCGGGTCTCTGATTGCCCTATCATAGAAGTATGATAGTGCATTTTACTCGCCATTCCACGGGCTTTAAGGTGCCGCCTAGCCCAGTAGGCTATCTGAAATAGGAGCGACGTAAATTGAACAAATGTGATAGAATTACGCTAAATTCTTATATTAACCAAAATATAAAATGATCTAATCGGGTCTCTGTTCGCCCTATCATAGAAGTTAATTAGAGAATTTTACTCGCCATTCCACGCGCTTTAAGATGCCGCCTAGCCCAGTACGCTGTCTGAAATAGGAGCGACGTAAATTGAACAAATGTGATAGAATTACGCTGAATTCTTATATTAACCAAAATATAAAATGATCTAATCTGGTCTCTGATTGCCCTATCATAGAAGGTTAATAGTGCATTTTACTCGCCATTCCACGGGCTTTATGATGCCGCCTAGCCCAGTAGGCTGTCTGAAATAGGAGCGACGTAAATTGAACAAATGTGATAGAATTTCGCTTAATTCTTATATTAACCAAAATATAAAATTATCTAATCGGGACTCTGTTCGGCCTACACTAGAAGTTTAATAGTGAATTTCACACGTCATTCATGCGCTTTGAGATGCCGCTTAGCCCAATACGCTATCTGAAATAGGAGCGACGTAAATTGAACAAATGTGATAGAATTTCGCTGAATTCTTATATTAACCAAAATATAAAATGATCTAATCGGGTCTCTGATTGCCCTATCATAGAAGTTAATTAGAGAATTTTACTCGCCATTCCACGCGCTTTAAGATGCCGCCTAGCCCAGTACGCTGTCTGAAATAGGAGCGACGTAAATTGAACAAATGTGATAGAATTTTGCTGAATTCTTAAATTCACCATAATATAAAATGATCTAATCGGGTCTCTGTTTGCCCTACCCTAGAAGTTTAATAGTGCATTTTACTCGCCATGTCATGCTCTTTGAGATGCCGCTTAGCCAAATACGCTATCAGAAATAGGAGCGACGTAAATTGAACAAATGTGATAGAATTTCGCTGAATTCTTAAAATAACCATAATATAAAATGATCTAATCGGGTCTCTGATTGCGCTATCATAGAAGGTTAATAGTGCATTTTACTCGCCATTCCACGCGCTTTACGATGCCGCCTAGCCCAGTAGGCTATCTGAAATGGGAGCGACGTAATTTGAACAAATGTGATAGAATTACGCTGAAATCTTATATTAACCGTAACATAAAATGATCTAATCGGGTCTCTGTTCGCCCTACCCTAGAAGTTTAATAGTGCATTTTACTCGCCATTTCATGCGCTTTGAGATGCCGCTTAGCCCAATACGCTATCCGAAATAGGAGCGACGTAAATTGAACAAATCTGATAGAATTACACTGAATTCTTATATTAACCGTAATATAAAATGATCTAATCGGGTCACTGTTCGCCCTACCCTCGAAGTTTAATAGTGCATTTTACTCGCCATTTCATGCGCTTTAGGATCCCGCTTAGCCCAATACGCTATCTGAAATATGAGCGACGTAAATTGAACAAATGTGATAGAATTTCGCTGAATTCTTATATTAACCATAATGTAAAATGATCTAATCGGGTCTCTGTTCGCCCTACCCTAGAAGTTTAATAGTGCATTTTACTCGCCATTCCACGCGCTTCAAGCTGCCGCCTAGCCCAGTAGGCTATCTAAAATAGGAGCGACGTAATTTGAACAAATGTGATAGAATTGCGCTGAATTCTTATATTAACCGCAATATAAAATGATGTAATCGGGTCTCTGTTTGCCCTACCCTAGAAGTATAATAGTGCATTTTACTCGCCATTTCATGCGCTTTGAGGTGCCGCTTAGCCCAATACGCTATCTGGAATAGGAGCGACGTGAATTGAACAAATGTGATAGAATTTCGCTTAATTCTTATATTAACCAAAATATAAAATTATCTAATCGGGTCTCTGTTCGGCCTACACTAGAAGTTTAATAGTACATTTCACTCGTCATGTCATGCGCTTTGAGATGCCGCTTAGCCCAATACGGTATCTGAAATAGGAGCGACGTAAATTGAACATATGTGATAGAATTTCGCTGAATTCTTATATTAACCATGATGTAAAATGATCTAATCAGCTCTCTGTTCGCCCTACCCTAGAAGTTGAATAGTGCATTTTACTCGCCATTTAATGCGCTTTGAGATGCCGCTTAGCCCAATACGCTATCTGAAATAGGAGCGACGTAAGTTGAACAAATGTGATGGAATTTCGCTGAACTCTTAAATTAACCATAATATAAAATGACCTAATCAGTTCCCTGTCTGCCCTACCCTACAAGTTTAATAGTGCGTTTCACTCGACATTTCATGCGCTTTGAGATGCCGCTTAGCCCAATACGCTATTTGAAATAGGAGCGACGTAAATTGAACAAATGTGATAGAATTACACTGAATTCTTATATTAACCAAAATATAAAATGATCTAATCGGGTCTCTGATTGCCCTATCATAGAAGTTAATTAGAGAATTTTACTCGCCATTCCACGCGCTTTAAGATGCCGCCTAGCCCAGTACGCTGTCTGAAATAGGAGCGACGTAAATTGAACAAATGTGATAGAATTACGCTGAATTCTTATATTAACCAAAATATAAAATGATCTAATCTGGTCTCTGATTGCCCTATCATAGAAGGTTAATAGTGCATTTTACTCGCCATTCCACGGGCTTTATGATGCCGCCTAGCCCAGTAGGCTGTCTGAAATAGGAGCGACGTAAATTGAACAAATGTGATAGAATTTCGCTGAATTCTTATATTAACCATAATGTAAAATGATCTAATCGGGTCTCTGTTCGCCATACCCTAGAAGTTTAATAGTGCATTTTGCTCGCCATTTCATGCGCCTTGAGATGCCGCTTAGCCCAATACGCTATCTGAAATATGAGCGACGTAAATTGAACAAATGTGATAGAATTTCGCTGAAT
>CAKAJE020000296.1:54857-74702 GCA_916610135.2 Macropis europaea
GGCAATCAGAGACCCGATTAGATCATTTTATATTTGGTTAATATAAGAATTCAGTGTAATTCTATCACATTTGTTCAATTTACGTCGCTCTATTTCAAATAGCGTATTGGCTAAGCGGCATCTCACAGCGCATGAAATGGCGAGAAAATACACTATTAAACTTCTAGGGTAGGGCGAACAGAGATCCGATTAGATCATTTTACATTATGGTTGATATAAGAATTCAGCGAAAATTCTATCACATTTGTTCAATTTACGTCGCTCATATTTCAGATAGCGTATTGGGCTACAGCGGCATCTCAAGGCGCATGAAATGGCGAGCAAAATGCAGTATAAACTTCTAGGGTAGGGCGAACAGAGACCCGATTAGATCATTTTATATTTTGGTTAATATAAGAATTTAGTGTAATTCTATCACATTTGTTCAATTTACGTCGCTCCTATTTCAAATAGCGTATAGGGCTAAGCGGCATCTCAAAGCGCATGAAATGGCGAGTAAAATGCACTATTAACTTCTAGGGTAGGGCGAACAGAGACCCGATTAGATCATTTTGTATTTTGGTTAATATAAGAATTTAGCGTAATTCTATCACATTTGTTCAATTTACGTCGCTCCTATTTCAGACAGCCTACTGGGCTAGGCGGCACCTTAAAGCCCGTGGAATGGCGAGTAAAATGCACTATTAAACTTCTATGATAGGGCAATCAAGACCCGATTAGATCATTTTCATATTTTGTTTAATATAAGAATTCAGCGAAATTCTATCACATTTGTTCAATTTACCGTCGCTCCTATTTCAGACAGCCTACTGGGCTAGGCGGCATCATAAAGCCCGTGGAATGGCGAGTAAAATGCACTATTAACCTTCTATGATAGGGCAATCAGAGACCAGATTAGATCATTTTATATTTTGGTTAATATAAGAATTCAGCGTAATTCTATCACATTTGTTCAATTTACGTCGCTCCTATTTCAGACAGCGTACTGGCTAGGCGGCATCTTAAAGCGCGTGGAATGGCGAGTAAAATCTCTAATTAACTTCTATGATAGGGCAATCAGAGACCCGATTAGATCATTTTATATTTTGGTTAATATAAGAATTCAGTGTAATTCTATCACATTTGTTCAATTTACGTCGCTCCTATTTCAAATAGCGTATTGGGCTATGCGGCATCTCAAAGCGCATGAAATGTCGAGTGAAACGCACTATTAAACTTGTAGGGTAGGGCAGACAGGGAACTGATTAGGTCGTTTTATATTATGGTTAATTTAAGAATTCAGCGAAATTCCATCACATTTGTTCAACTTACGTCGCTCCTATTTCAGATAGCGTATTGGGCTAAGCGGCATCTCAAAGCGCAATTAAATGGCGAGTAAAATGCACTATTCAACTTCTAGGGTAGGGCGAACAGAGAGCTGATTAGATCATTTTACATCATGGTTAATATAAGAATTCAGCGAAATTCTATCACATATGTTCAATTTACGTCGCTCCTATTTCAGATACCGTATTGGGCTAAGCGGCATCTCAAAGCGCATGACATGACGACTGAAATGTACTATTAAACTTCTAGTGTAGGCCGAACAGAGACCCGATTAGATAATTTTAATATTTTGGTTAATATAAGAATTAAGCGAAATTCTATCACATTTGTTCAATCACGTCGCTCCTATTTCAGATAGCGTATTGGGCTAAGCGGCACCTCAAAGCGCATGGAATGGCGAGTAAAATGCACTATTAAACTTCTAGGGTAAGGCAAACAGAGACCCGATTAGATCATTTTATATTACGGTTAATATAAGAATTCAGCGTAATTCTATCACATTTGTTCCAATTACGTCGCTCCTATTTCAGATAGCCTACTGGGCTAGGCGGCATCTTAAAGCGCGTAGAATGGCGGGTAAAGTGCACTATTAACCTTGTATGATAGGGCAATCAGAGACCCGATTAGATCATTTTATATTTTAGTTAATACAAGAATTCAGCGAAATTCTACCACATTTGTTCTATTTACGTCGCTCCTATTTCAGATAGCCATCTGGGCTAGGCGGCATCCTAAAGCGCGTGGAATGGCGAGTGAAATGCACTATTAAACTCTAGGGTAGGGCGAACAGAGACCCGATTAGATCATTTTATATTTTGGTTAATATAAGAATTTAGCGTAATTCTGTCACATTTGTTCAATTTACGTCGCTCCTATTTCAGATAGCGTATTGGGCTAAGCGGCATCTCAAAGCGCATGAAATGGCGAGTAAAATGCACTATTAAACTTCTATGATAGGGCAATCAGAGACCCGATTAGATCATTTTATATTTTGTTTAATATAAGGATTCAGCGAAATTCTATCACACTTGTTCAATTTACGTCGCTCCCATTTCAGATTGCGTATTGGGCTAAGCGGCATCTCACAGCGCATGAAATGGCGAGAAAATACACTATTAATCTTCTAGGGTAGGGCGAACAGAGACCCGATTAGATCATTTTACATTATGGTTAATATAAGAATTCAGCGAAATTCTATCACATTTGTTCAATTTACGTCGCTCATATTTCAGATAGCGTATTGGGCTAAGCGGTATCTCAAAGCGCATGAAATGGCGAGCAAAATGCACTATTAAACTTTTAGGGTATGGCGAACAGAGACCCGATTAGATCATTTTACATTATGGTTAATATAAGAATTCAGCGAAATTCTATCACATATGTTCAATTTACGTCACTCCTATTTCAGATAGCGTATTGGGCTAAGCGGCATCTCAAAGCGCATGAAATGACGTGTGAAATTCACTATTAAACTTCTAGTGTAGGCCGAACAGAGTCCCGATTAGATAATTTTATATTTTGGTTAATATAAGGATTAAGCGAAATTCTATCACATTTCTTCAATTCACGTCGCTCCTATTTCAGACAGCGTATTGGGCTAAGCAGCGTCTCAAAGCGCATGAAATGGCGAGTGAAATGCACTATTAAACTTCTAGGGTAGGGCAAACAGAGACTTGATTAGATCATTTTATATTATTGTTAATTTAAGCATTCGGCAATATTCTACCACATTTGTTCAATTTACGTCGCTCCTATTTCACATAGCGTACTGGGCTACGCGGCATCTTAAAGCGCGTGGCATGGCGAGTCAAATGCACTATTAAACTTCTATGATAGGGCAACCAGAGACCCGATTAGATCATTTTATATTTTGGTTAATATAAGAAATCATCGAAATTCTATCACATTTGTTTAATTTACGTCGCTCCTATTTCAGATAGCGTATTGGGCTAAGCGGCATCTCAAAGCTTATGAAAAGACGAGGGAAATGCACTATCGAACTTCTAGGGTAGGGCAAACAGAGACCCGATTAGATCATTTTATATTATGGTTAATTTAAGAATTCAGCAAAATTCTACCACATTTGTTAAATTTACGTCGCTCGTATTTCAGATAGCGTACTGAGCTAGGCGGCATCTTAAAGCGCGTGGAATGGCGAGTAAAATGCACCATCAAACTTCTATGACAGTGCAATCAGAGACCCGATTAGATCATTTTACATTAAGGTTAAAATAAGAATTCAGGGAAGTTCTATCACATTTGTTCAACTTACGTCGCTCCTATTCCAGATAGCGTATTGGGCTAATCGGCATCTCAAAGCGCATGAAATGGCGAGTGAAGTGCACTATTAAACTTCTAGGGTAGGGCAAACAGAGACTCGACTAGATCATTTTATATTATTGTTAATTTAAGAATTCAGCAATATCCTACCACATTTGCTCAATTTCCGTCGCTCCTATTTCACATAGCGAACTGGGCTATGCGGCTTCTCAAAGCGCATGAAATGGCGAGTAAAATGTACTATTAAACTTCTAGGGTAGGGCGAACAGAGACCCGATTAGATCATTTTACATTAAGGTTAATATAAGAATACAGCGAAATTCTATTACATTTGTTCAATTTACGTCGCTCCTATTTCAGATAGCGTATTGGGCTAAGCGGAATCTCAAAGCGCATGAAATGGCGAGTAAAATGCACTATCATACTTCTAGGGTAGGGCAAACAGAGACCCGATTAGATCATTTTATGTTATGGTTAATTTCAGAATTCAGCAAAATTCTATCACATTTGTTCAATTTACGTCGATCCTATTTCAGATAGCGTACTGCGCTAGGCGGCATCTTAAAGCGCGTGGAATGGCGAGTAAAATGCACTATTAACCTTCTATGATAGGTCAATCAGAGACCAGATTAGATCATTTTATATTTTGGTTAATATAAGAATTCAGCGAAATTCTATCACATTTGCTCAATTTACGTCGCTCCTATTTCAGATAGCGAACTGGCCTAAGCGGCATCTTAAAGCGCGCGGAATGGCGAGTAAAATGCACTATTAACCTTCTATGATAGGGCAATCAGAGAGCAGATTAGATCATTTTATATTTTGGTTAATATAAGAATTCAGCGAAATTCTATCACATTTGTTCAATTTACGTCGCTCCTATTTCAGATAGCTTATTGGGCTAAGCGGCATCTCAAAGCGCCTGAAATGACGAGTGAAATGGACTATTAAACTTCTAGGGTTGGGAGAACAGAGACCCGATTAGATCATTTTACATTATGGTTAATATAAGAATTCAGCGAAATTCTATCACATTTGTTCAATGTACGTCGCTCCTATTTCAGATAGCGTATTGGGCTAAGCGGCATCCCAAAGCGCATGAAATGACGAGCAAAATGCACTGTTAAACTTGTAGGGTAGGGCAGACAGAGACCCGATCAGATCATTTTATATTTTGGTTAATATAAGAATTCATCGAAATTCTATCACATTTGTTCAAGTTACGTCGCTCCTATTTCAGATACCGAACTGGGCTAAGCGGCATCTTAAAGCGCGTGGAATGGCGAGTAAAATGCACTGTTAAACTTCTAGGGTAGGGCGAACAGAGACCCGATTAGATCATTTTACATTATGGTTAATTTACGAATTCAGTGAAATTCTATCACATTTGTTCTATTTACGTCGCTCCTATTTCTGATAGCGTATGGGGCTAAGCGGCATCTCAAAGAGCATGACATGGCGAGTAAAATTCACTCTTAATCTTCTAGGGTAGGGCAAACATAGACCCGATTAGATCTTTTTATATTATGGTTAATTTAAGAATTCAGCGAAATTCTATCACATTTGTTCAATGCACGTCGCTCCTATTTCAGATAGCGTATTGGGCTAGGCGGCATCTCAAAGCGCATGAAATCGCGAGTAAAATGCACTACTAAACTTCTAGGTTAAGGCAAACAGAGACCCGATTAGATCATTTTATATTACGGTTAATTTAAGAATACAGCAAAATTCAATCACATTTGTTCAGTTTATGTCGCTCCTATTTCAGATAGCGTACTGGGCTAGGCGGCATCTTAAAGCGCGTGGAATGGCGAGTAAAATGCACTATTAAACTTCTATGATAGGGCAATCAGAGACCCGATTAGATCATTGTATATTATGGTTCATTTAAGAATTCAGCGAAATTCTATCACATTTGTTCAATTTACGTCGCTCCTATTTCAGATAGCGTATTGGGCTAAGCGGCATCTCAAAGCGAATGAAATGGCGTGTAAAATGCACTATTAAACTTCTAGGGTAGGGCAAGCAGAGACCCGATTAGATCATTTTATATTTTTGTTAATATATGTATACAACGAAATTCTATCACATTTGTTCTATTTACGTCGCTCCCATTTGAGATAGCGTATTGGGCTCAGCGGCCTCTCTAAGCGCATGAAATGACGAGTAAAATGCACTATTAAACTTCTAGGGTAGGGCGAACAGACACCCGATTAGATCATTTTAAATTACGGTTAATATAAGAATTCAGCGAAATTCTGTCACATTTGTTCAACTTACGTCGCTCCTCTTTCAGATAGCGTACTGGGCTAGGCGGCATCTTAAAGCGCGTGGACTGGCGAGTAAAGTGCACTATTAAACTTCTATGATAGGACAATCACAGACCCGATTAGATCATTTTATATTTTGGTTAATATAAGATGTCAGCGAAATTCTATCACATTTGTTCAAGTTACGTCGCTCCTATTTCAGATAGCGTATTGGGCTAAGCGGCATCTCAAAGCGCATGAAATGACGAGCGAAATGCACTATTAAACTTCTAGGGTAGGGTGAACAGAGACCCGATTAGATCATTTTACATTAAGGTTAATATAAGAATTCAGCGAAATTCTATCACATTTGTTCAATTTACGTCGCTCCTATTTCAGATAGCGTATTGGGCCAAGCGGCATCTTAAAGCGCGTGGAATGTCGAGTAAAATGCACTACAAAACTTCTATAGTAGGGCAATCAGAGACCCGATTAGATCATTTTATATTTTGTTTAATATAAGAATTCAGCGTAATTCTATCACATTTGTTCAACTTACGTCGCTCCTCTTTCAGATAGCGTACTGGGCGAGGCGGCATCCTAAAGCGCGTGGAATGTCGAGTACAATGCACTATTAAGCCTCTATGATAGGACAATCAGAGACCCGAATAGATCATTTTATATTTTGGTCAATATAAGAATTTAACGAAATTCTGCCACATTTGTTCAATTTACGTCGCTCCTATTTCAGATAGCGTATTGAGCTAAGCGGCATCTCACAGCGCATGAAATGACGAGTAAAATGCACTACTAAACTTCTATGATAGGGCTATCAGAGACCCGATGAGACCATTTTATATTTTGGTTAATATAAGAATTCAGCGGAATTCTATCACATTTGTTCAATTTGCGTCGCTCCTATTTCATATAGCGTATTGGGCTAAGGGGCATCTCAAAGCGCATGAAAAGACGAGTAAAATGCACTATTAAGCTTGTAGGGTAGGGCAGACTGAGACCGGATTAGATCATTTTATATTATGGTTAATTTAAGAATTCAGCGAAATTCTATCACATTTGTTCAATTTACGTCGCTCATATTTCAGATAGCGTATTGGGCTAAGCGTCATCACAAAGAGCAAGAAATGGCGAGTAAAATGCACTATTAAACTTCTAGGGTAGGGCAAACAGAGGCCCGGTTAGATCATTTTACATTATGGTTAATAAAAGAATTCAGCGAAATTCTATCACATTTCTACAATTTACATCGCTCCTATTTCAGATAGTGTATTGGGCTAAGCGGTATCTCAAAGCGCATGAAATGGCGAGTAAAATGCACTATTAAACTTCTAGGGTAAGGCACGCAGAGACCCGATTAGATCATTTTATATTATGCTTAATTTAAGAATTCAGCAAAATTCTATCACATTTGTTCAATTTACGTCGCTCGTATTTCAGATAGCGTACTGGGCTAGACGGCATCTTAAAGCGCGTGGAATGGCGAGGAAAATGCACCATTCAACTTCTAGGGAAGGGCGAACAGAGACCCGATTAGATCATTTTACATTAAGGTTAATATAAGAATTCAGCGAAATTCTGTCACATTTGTTCAATTTACGTCGCTCCTATTTCACATAGCGTACTGGGCTAAGCGGCATCTCAAAGCGCATGAAATGGCGAGTAAAATGCACTATCAACCATCTAGGGTAGGGCAAGCAGAGACCCGATTAGATCATTTTATATTTTGGTTAATATAAGCATACAACGAAATTCTATCACATTTGTTCTATTTACGTCGCTCCTATTTCAGATAGCGTATTGGGCTAAGCGGCATCTCAAAGCGCATGAAATGACGAGTAAAATGCACTATTAAACTTCTAGGGTAGGGCAAACAGAGACCCGATTCGATCATTTTATATTCTGGTTAATTTAAGAGTTCAGCAAAATTCTACCACATTTGATCAATTTACGTCGCTCCTATTTCAGATAGCGTATTGGGCTAAGCAGCATCTCAAAGCGCATGAAATGACGAGTAAAATGCACTATTAAACTTGTAGGGTAGGGCAGACAGAGACCCGATTAGATCAATTTATATTATGGTTAATTGAAGAATTCAGCAAAATTCTATCACATTTGTTCAGTTTACGTCGCTCCTATTTCAGATAGCGTATTGGGCTAAGCGGCATCTCAAAGCGCATGAAATGGCGAGTAAATGCACTATTAAACTTCTATTGTAGGGCAAACAGAGACCCGATTAGGTCATTTTATATTATGGTTAATTTAAGAATTCAGCGAAAGTCTATCACATTTGTTAAATTTACGTCGCTCCTATTTCAGATAGCGTACTGGGCTAAGAGGCATCTTAAAGCGCGTGGAATGTCGAGTAAAATGCACTACTAAACTTCTATGATAGGGCAATCAGAGCCCCGATTAGATCATTTTATATTTTGTTCAATATAAGAATTCAGCGTAATTCTATCACATTTGTTCAATTTACGTCGCTGCTATTTAAGATAGCGTATTGGGCTGAACGCCACCTCAAAGCTCATGAAATGACGTATACAATGCACTATTAACCTTCTAGACTAGGGCGAACAGAGACCCGATTAGATCATTTTACATTAAGGTTAATATAAGAATTCAGCGAAATTCTATCACATTTGTTCAATTTACGTCGCTCATATTTCAGATAGCGTATTGGGCTCAGCGGCCTCTCTAAGCGCATGAAATGACGAGTGACATGCACTATTAAACTTCTAGGGTAGGGCGAACAGAGATCCGATTAGATCATTGTATACTATGGTTAATTTAAGAATTCAGCGAAATTCTATCACATATGTTAAATTTACGTCGCTCCTATTTCAGATTGCGTACTGGGCTAGGCGGCATCTTAAAGCACGTGGAACGGTGAGTAAACTGTACTATTAAACTGATATGATAGGGCTATCAGAGACCCGATGAGACCATTTTATATTTTGGTTAATATAAGAATTCAGCCAAATTCTATTACATTTGTTCAATTTACGTCGCTCCTATTTCTGATAGCGTATTGGGCTAAGCGGCATCTCAAAGCGAATGAAATGGCGTGTAAAATGCACTATTAAACTTCTAGGGTAGGGCGAACAGAGACCCGATTAGATCATTTTACATTAAGGTTAAAATAAGAATTCAGGGAAATTCTATCACATTTGTTCAACTTACGTCGCTCCTATTTCAGATAGCGTACTGGACTGGGCGGTATCTTAAAGCGCGTGGAATGTCGAATAAAATGCACTATTAAACTTCTAGGATAGGGCGAACAGAGACCCGATTAGACCATTTTACATTATGGTTAATAAAAGAATTCTAAGAAATTCTATCACATTTGGTCAATTTAAGTCGCTCCTATTTCAGATAGCGTATTGGGCTAAGCGGCATCTCAAAGCACATGAAATGACGAGTAAAATGCACTATTAAACTTGTAGGGTGGGCAGACAGAGACCCGATTAGATCATTTTATATTATGGTTTATTTAAAAATTCAGCGAAATTCTATCACTTTTGTTCAATTTACGTCGTTCCTATTTCAGATAGCGTATTGGGCTAAGCGGCATCTCAAAGCGCATGAAATGACGAGTGAAATGCACTATTAAACTTCTAGGGTAGGGCGACGAGAGATTAGATCATTTTACATTAAGGTTAATATAAGAATTCAGCGTAATTCTATCACATTTGTTCAACTTACGTCGCTCCCATTTCAGATAGCGTACTGGGCTAGGCGGCATCTTAAAGCGCGTGGAATGGCGAGTAAAATGCACTATTAAACTTCTATGATAGGGCAATCAGAGACCCGATTTGATCATTTTATATTTTGTTTAATATAAGAATTCAGGGAAATTCTATCACATTCGTTGAATTTACGCCGCTCCTATTTCAGATAGCGTATTGGCCTAAGCAGCATCTCAAAGCGCATGAAATGGCGAGTGAAATGCACTATTAAACTTTTATGATAGGGCAATCAGAGACCCGATTAAATCACTTTATATTTTGGATAATATACGAATTCAGCGAAATTCTATCACATTTGTTCAATTTACGTCGCTCATATTTCGGATAGCGTATTGGGCTGAGCGGCATCTCAAAGCGCAAGAAATGGCGAGTGAAATGCACTATTAAACTTCTAGGGTAGGGCAAACAGAGACTTGATTAGATCATTTTATATTATTGTTAATTTAAGCATTCGGCAATATTCTACCACATTTGGTCAATTTACGTCGCTCCTATTTCACATAGCGTACTGGGCTAGGCGGCATCTTAAAGCGCGTGGCATTTCGAGTCAAATGCACTATTAAACTTCTATGATAGGGCAATCAGAGACCCGATTAGATCATTTTATATTTTGATTAATATAAGAATTCATCGAAATTCTATCACATTTGTTCAATTTACGTCGCTCCTATTTCAGATAGCGTACTGGGCTAGGCGGCATCTTAAAGCGCGTGGAATGGCGAGTAAAATGCACCATCAAACTTCTATGACAGAGCAATCAGAGACCCGATTAGATCATTTTACATTAAGGTTAAAATAAGAATTCAGGGAAGTTCTATCACATTTGTTCAACTTACGTCGCTCCTATTTCAGATAGCGTATTGGGCTAATCGGCATCTCAAAGCGCATGAAATGGCGAGTGAAGTGAACTATTAAACTTCTAGGGTAGGGCAAACAGATACTCGACTAGATCATTCTATATTATTGTTAATTTAAGAATTCAGCAATATCCTACCACATTTGTTCAATTTCCGTCGCTCCTATTTCACATGGCGAACTGGGCTAAGCGGCTTCTCAAAGCGCATGAAATGGCGAGTAAAATGTTCTATTAAACTTCTGTGATAGGGCAATCAGAGACCCGATTAGATCATTTTACATTAAGGTTAATATAAGAATTCAGCGAAATTCTATCACATTTGTTCAATTTACGTCGCTCCTATTTCACATAGCGTACTGGGCTAAGCGGCATCTCAAAGCGCATGAAATGACGAGTAAAATGCTCTATTAAACTTGTAGGGTAGGGCAGACAGAGACCCGATTAGATCATTTTATATTATGGTTAATTTAAGAATTCGGCAAAATTCTATCACATTTGTTCAATTTACGTTGCTCCTATTTCAGATAGCGTACTGCGCTACGCGCCATCTTAGAGTGCGTGGAATGGCCAGTAACATGCAGTATTAAACTTCTATGATAGGGCAATCAGAGACCGGATTAGATCATTTTATATTTTGGTTAATGTAAGTATTCAACGAAATTCTATCACATTTGTTCTATTTACGTCGCTCCTATTTCAGATAGCGTATTGGGCTCAGCGGCATCTCAAACCGCATGAAATGACGAGTGAAATGCACTATTAAACTTCTAGGGTAGGGCGAACAGAGACCCGATTAGATCATTTTACATTAAGGTTAAAATAAGAATTCAGGGAAGTTCTATCACATTTGTTCAACTTACGTCGCTCCTATTTCAGATAGCGTAATGGGCTAGGCGGCATCTTAAAGCGCGTGGAATGATGAGTAAAATGCACTATTAAACATCTATGATAGGGCAATCAGAGACCCGATTATATCATTTTATATTTTGGTTAATATAAGAATTCAGCGAAATTCTATCCCATTTATTCAATTTACGTCGCTTCTATTTCAGATAGCGGATTGGGCTAAACGGCTTCTCAAAGCGCATGAAATGGCGAGTAAAATGCACTATTAAACTTCTAGGGTAGGGCAAACAGAGACCTGATTAGATCATTTTATATTATGGTTAATTTAAGAATTTAGCAAAATTCTACCACATTTGTTCAATTTACGTCGTTCCTCTTTCACATAGCGTACTGGGCTAGGCGGCATCTGAAAGCGCGTGGAATGGCGAGGAAAATGCACTATTCAACTTCTATGGTAGGGCGAACAGAGACCCGATTAGATCATTTTACATTAAGGTTAATATAAGAATTCAGCGAAATTCTATCACATTTGTTCAATTTACGTCGCTCATATTTCGGATAGCGTATTGGGCTAAGCGGCATCTCAAAGCGCATGAAATGTCGAGTGAAACGCACTATTAATCTTCTAGGGTAGGGCAAGCAGAGACCCGATTAGATCATTTTATATTTTGGTTAATATAAGAATTCAGCGAAATTCTGTCCCATTTGTTCAGTTTACGTCGATTGTATTTCAGATAGCGTATTCGGCTAAGCGGCTTCTCAACGCGCATGAAATGACGAGTGAACTGCACTATTAAATTTCTAGGGTAGGGTAAAGAGAGACCCGATTACATCATTTTACATTAAGGTTAATATAAGAATTCAGCGTAATTCTATTACATTTGCTCAATTTACGTCGATCCTATTTCAGATAGCGTATTGGGCTAAGCGGCATCTCAAAGCGCATGAAATGACGAGTGAAATGCACTATTAAACTTCTAGGGTAGGGCAAAGAGAGACCCGATTACATCATTTTACATTAAGGTTAATATAAGAATTCAGCGAAATTCTATCACATTTGTTCAATTTACGTCACTTGTATTTCAGATAGCGTATTGGGCTAAGCGGCATCTCAAAGCGCAAGATATGGCGAGTGAAATGCACTATTAAACTTCTATGGTAAGGCACACAGTAACCCGATTAGATCATTTTATATTACGGTTAATATAAGTATTCGGCGAAATTTTATCACATTTGTTCAATTTACGTCGCTCCTATTTCAGATAGCGTATTGGGCTAAGCGGCATCTCAAAAAGCATGAAATGACGAGTGAAATGCAATATTAAACTTCTAGGGCAGGGCAAACAGAGACCCGATTAGGTCATTTTATATTATGGTTAATTTAAGAATTCAGCTAAATTCTATTACATTTGTTCAAATTACGTCGCTCCTATTTCAGATAGCGTACTGGGCTAAGCGGCATCTCAAAGAGCAAGAAATGACGAGTAAAACGCACTATTAAACTTCTATGATAGGGCAAACTGAGACCCGATTAGGTCATTTTATATTTTGGTTAATATATGTATACAACGAAATTCTATCACATTTGTTCTATTTACGTCGCTCCCATTTGAGATAGCGTATTGGGCTCAGCGGCCTCTCTAAGCGCATGCAATGACGAGTAAAATGCACTATTAAACTTCTAGGGTAGGGCGAACAGACACCCGATTAGATCATTTTAAATTACGGTTAATATAAGAATTCAGCGTAATTCTATCACATTTGTTCAACTTACGTCGCTCCTCTTTCAGATAGCGTACTGGGCTAGGCGGCATCTTAAAGCGCGTGGACTGGCGAGTAAAGTGCACTATTAAACTTCTATGATAGGACAATCACAGACCCGATTAGATCATTTTACATTAAGGTTAATATAAGAATTCAGCGAAATTCGATCACATTTGTTCAATTTACGTCGCTCCTATTTCAGATAGCGTATTGGGCCAAGCGGCATCTTAAAGCGCGTGGAATGTCGAGTAAAATGCACTACAAAACTTCTATAGTAGGGCAATCAGAGACCCGATTAGATCATTTTATATTTTGTTTAATATAAGAATTCAGCGTAATTCTATCACATTTGTTCAACTTACGTCGCTCCTCTTTCAGATAGCGTACTGGGCGAGGCGGCATCTTAAAGCGCGTGGAATGGCGAGTACAATGCACTATTAAGCTTCTATGATAGGACCATCAGAGACCCGAATAGATCATTTTATATTTTGGTCAATATAAGAATTCAACGAAATTCTGCCACATTTGTTCAATTTACGTCGCTCCTATTTCAGATAGCGTATTGAGCTAAGCGGCATCTCACAGCGCATGAAATGACGAGTAAAATGCACTACTAAACTTCTAAGATAGGGCTATCAGAGACCCGATGAGACCATTTTATATTTTGGTTAATATAAGAATTCAGCGGAATTCTATCACATTTGTTCAATTTGCGTCGCTCCTATTTCATATAGCGTATTGGGCTAAGGGGCATCTCAAAGCGCATGAAAAGACGAGTAAAATGCACTATTAAGCTTGTAGGGTAGGGCAGACAGAGACCGGATTAGATCATTTTATATTATGGTTAATTTAAGAATTCAGCAAAATTCTATCACATTTGTTCAATTTACATCGCTCCTATTTCAGATAGCGTACTGGGCTAGGCGGCATCTTAAAGCGCGTGGAATGGCGAGTAAAATGCACTATTAAACTTCTATGATAGGGAATCAGAGACCCGATTAGTTCATTTTATATTTTGGTTAATATAAGGATTCAGCGAAATTCTGTCACATTTGTTCAATTTACGTCGTTCCTATTCCAGATAGCGTACTGGGCTAGGCGGCATCTTAAAGCGCGTGGAATGGCGAGTAAAATTCACTATTAAACTTGTATGATAGGGCGATCAGATACCCGATTAGATCATTTTATATTTTGGTTAATATAAGAATTCAGCAAAATTCTATCACATTTGTTCAATTTACGTCGCTCATATTTCAGATAGCGTATTGGGCTAAGCGGCATCTCAAAGCGCATGAAATGGCGAGTAAAATGCTCTATTAAACTTCTAGGGTAGGGTAAACATAGACCCGATTAGATCATTTTATATTATGGTTAATTTAAGAATTCAGCAAAATTCTATCACATTTGTTCAATTTACGTCGATCATATTTCAGATAGCGTATTGGGCTAAGCGGCATCGCTAAGCGCAAGAAATGGCGAGTAAAATGCACTATTAACCTTCTAGGGCAGGGCAAACAGAGACCCGATTAGATCATTTTGTATTATGGTTAATTTAAGAATTCAGCGATATTCTATCACATTTGTTCAATTTACGTCGCTCCTATTTCAGATAGCGTATTGGGCTACGCGGCATCTCAAAGCGCATGAAATGGCGAGTAAAATGCACTATTAAACTTCTAGGGTAAGGCAAACAGAGACCCGATTAGTTCATTTTATATTACGGTTAATATAAGAATTCAGCGTAATTCCATCACATTTGTTCAACTTACGTCGCTCCTATTTCAGATAGCGTACTGGGCTAGGCGGCATCTTAAAGCGCGTGGAAGGGCGAATAAAATGCACTACCAAGCTTCTTTGATAGGGCAATCAGTGACCCGATTAGATCATTTTATATTTTGTTTAATATAAGATTTCAGGGAAATTCTAGCACATTTGTTCAATTTACGTCGCTCCCATTTCAGATAGCGTATTGTGCTAATAGGCATCTCAAAGCGCATGAAATGGCGAGTAAAATGCACTATTAAACTTCTAGGGTAAGGCAAACAGAGACCCGATTAGTTCATTTTATATTACGGTTAATATAAGAATTCAGCGTAATTCCATCACATTTGTTCAACTTACGTCGCTCCTATTTCAGATAGCGTACTGGGCTAGGCGGCATCTTAAAGCGCGTGGAAGGGCGAATAAAATGCACTACCAAGCTTCTTTGATAGGGCAATCAGAGACCCGATTAGATCATTTTATATTTTGTTTAATATAAGATTTCAGGGAAATTCTAGCACATTCGTTCAATTTACGTCGCTCCCATTTCAGATAGCGTATTGGACTAATAGGCATCTCAAAGCGCATGAAATGGCGAGTAAAATGCACTATTAAACTTCTAGGGTAAGGCAAACAGAGACCCGATTAGATCATTATATATTACGGTTAATATAAGAATTCGGCGAAATTCTATCACATTTGTCCAATTTACGTCGCTCCTATTTCACATAGCGTACTGGGCTAGGCGGCATCTTAAAGCGCGTGGAATGGCGAGTAAAATGCACTATTAAACTTCTATGATAGGGCAATGAGAGACCCGATTAGATCATTTTATATTACGGTTAATATAAGAATTCAGCGTAATTCTATCACATTTGTTCAATTCACGTCGCTCCTCTTTCTGATAGCGTACTGGGCTAGGCGGCATCTTAAAGCGCGTGGAATTTCGAGGAAAATGCACTACTCAACTTCTAGGGTAGGGCGAACAGAGACCCGATTAGATCACTTTACATTAAGGTTAATATAAGATTTCAGCGAAATTCTATCACATTTGTTCAATTCACGTCGCTCATATTTCAGATAGCGTATTGGGCTAAGCGGCATCTCAAAGCGCAAGAAATGGCGAGTAAAATGCACTATTAAACTTCTAGGGTAAGGCAATCAGAGACCCGATTAGATCATTTTATATTTTGGTTAATATAAGAATTCAGCGAAATTCTATCACATTTGTTCAATTTACGTCGCTCCTATTTCAGATGGCGTATTGGTCTAAGCGGCATCTCAAAGCGCATGAAATGGCGCGTGAAATGCACTATTAAACTTCCAGGGTAGGGCGAACAGAGACCCGATTAGATCATTTTACATTAAGGTTAATATAAGAATTCAGGGAAGTTCTTTCACATTTTTTCAATTTACGTCGCTCCTATTTCAGATAGCGTACTGGGCCAGACGGCATCTTAAAGCGCGTGGAATGGCGAGTACAATTCACTATTAAACTTCTATGATAGGGCAATCAGAGACCCGATTAGATCATTTTATATTACGGTTAATATAAGAATTCAGCGTAATTCTATCACATTTGTTCAACTTACGTCGCTCCTATTTCAGATAGCGTATTTGGATAAGCGTCATCTCAAAGCGCATGAAATGGCGAGTAAAATGCCCTATTAAACTTCTAGGGCAGGGCGAACAGACACACGATTAGGACATTTTATATTACGGTTAATATAAGAATTAAGCGAAATTCTATCACATTTGTTCAATTAACGTCGCTCCTATTTCAGATAGCCTACTGGGCTAGGCGGGATCCAAAAGCGCGTGGAAGAGCGAGTGAAATGCACTATTAAACTTCTAGTGTAGGCCGAACAGAGACCCGATTAGATAATTTTATATTTTGGTTAATATAAGAATTAAGCGAAATTCTATCACATTTGTTCAATTTACGTCGCTCCCATTTCAGATTGCGTATTGAGCTAAGCGGCATCTCACAGCGCATGAAATGGCGAGAAAATACACTATTAAACTTCTAGGGTAGGGCGAACAGAGACCCGATTAGATCATTTTACATTATGGTTGATATAAGAATTCAGCGAAATTCTATCACATTTGTTCAATTTACGTCGCTCATATTTCAGATAGCGTATTGGGCTAAGCGGCATCTCAAGGCGCATGAAATGGCGAGCAAAATGCAGTATTAAACTTCTAGGGTAGGGCGAACAGAGACCCGATTAGATCATTTTATATTTTGGTTAATACAAGAATTTAGTGTAATTCTATCACATTTGTTCAATTTACGTCGCTCCTATTTCAAATAGCGTATTGGGCTAAGCGGCATCTCAAAGCACATGAAATGGCGAGTAAAATGCACTATTAAACTTCTAGGGTAGGGCGAACAGAGACCCGATTACATCATTTTATATTGCGGTTAATATAAGAATTCAGAGCAATTCTATCACATTTGTTCAAATTACGTCGCTCCTATCTCAGATAGCCTACTGGGCTAGGCGGCAGCTTGAAGCGCGTGGAATGGCGAGTAAAATGCACTATTAAACTTCTAGGGTAGGGCGAACAGAGACCCGATTAGATCATTTTACATTATGGTTAATATAAGAATTCAGCGAAATTCTATCACATTTGTTCAATTTACGTCGCTCATATTTCAGATAGCGTATTGGGCTAAGCGGGATCCTAAAGCGCATGAAATGGCGAGTAAAATGCACTATTAAACTTCGAGGGTAGGGCGAACAGTGACCCGATTAGATCATTTTATATTACGGTTAATATAAGAATTCAGTGTAATTCTATCAGATTTGTTCAATTTACGTCGCTCCTATTTCGGATAGCGTAATGGGCTAAGCGGCATCTCAAAGCGCATGAAATGGCGAGTAAAATGCACTATTAAACTTCTAGGGTAGGGCGAACAGAGACCCGATTAGATCATTTTATATTACGGTTAATATAAGATTTCAGCGTAATTCTATCACATTTGTTCAAATTACGTCGCTCCCATTTCAGATAGCCTACTGGGCTAGGCGGCATCTTAAGCGCGTGGAATGGCGAGTAAAATGCACTATTAACCTTCTATGATAGCGCAATCAGAGACCCGATTAGATCATTTTATATTATGGTTAATTTAAGAATTCAGCGAAATTCTATCACATTTGTTCAATTTACGTCGCTCCTATTTCTGATAGCGTATTTGGCTAAGCGGCATCTCAAAGAGCATGACATGGCGAGTAAAATGCACTATTAAACTTCTAGGGTAGGGCGAACAGAGACCCGATTAGATCATTTTATATTTTGGTTAATATAAGAATTTAGCGTAATTCTGTCACATTTGTTCAATTTACGTCGCTCCTATTTCAGATAGCGTATTGGGCTAAGCGGCATCTCAAAGCGCATGAAATGGCGAGTAAAATGCACTATTAAACTTCTATGATAGGGCAATCAGAGACCCGATTAGATCATTTTATATTTTGTTTAATATAAGGATTCAGCGAAATTCTATCACACTTGTTCAATTTACGTCGCTCCCATTTCAGATTGCGTATTGGGCTAAGCGGCATCTCACAGCGCATGAAATGGCGAGAAAATACACTATTAAACTTCTAGGGTAGGGCGAACAGAGACCCGATTAGATCATTTTACATTATGGTTAATATAAGAATTCAGCGAAATTCTATCACATTTGTTCAATTTACGTCGCTCATATTTCAGATAGCGTATTGGGCTAAGCGGCATCTCAAAGCGCATGAAATGGCGAGTAAAATGCACTATTAAACTTCTAGGGTAGGGCGAACAGAGACCCGATTAGATCATTTTATATTTTGGTTAATATAAGAATTTAGCGTAATTCTGTCACATTTGTTCAATTTACGTCGCTCCTATTTCAGATAGCGTATTGGGCTAAGCGGCATCTCAAAGCGCATGAAATGGCGAGTAGAATGCACTATTAAACTTCTATGATAGGGCAATCAGAGACCCGATTAGATCATTTTATATTTTGTTTAATATAAGGATTCAGCGAAATTCTATCATACTTGTTCAATTTACGTCGCTCCCATTTCAGATTGCGTATTGGGCTAAGCGGCATCTCACAGCGCATGAAATGGCGAGAAAATACACTATTAAACTTCTAGGGTAGGGCGAACAGAGACCCGATTAGATCATTTTACATTATGGTTAATATAAGAATTCAGCGAAATTCTATCACATTTGTTCAATTTACGTCGCTCATATTTCAGATAGCGTATTGGGCTAAGCGGTATCTCAAAGCGCATGAAATGGCGAGCAAAATGCACTATTAAACTTTTAGGGTATGGCGAACAGAGACCCGATTAGATCATTTTACATTATGGTTAATATAAGAATTCAGCGAAATTCTATCACATATGTTCAATTTACGTCACTCCTATTTCAGATAGCGTATTGGGCTAAGCGGCATCTCAAAGCGCATGAAATGGCGAGTAAAATGCACTATTAAACTTCTAGGGTAGGGCGAACAGAGACCCGATTAGATCATTTTATATTTTGGTTAATATAAGAATTTAGCGTAATTCTGTCACATTTGTTCAATTTACGTCGCTCCTATTTCAGATAGCGTATTGGGCTAAGCGGCATCTCAAAGCGCATGAAATGGCGAGTAGAATGCACTATTAAACTTCTATGATAGGGCAATCAGAGACCCGATTAGATCATTTTATATTTTGTTTAATATAAGGATTCAGCGAAATTCTATCATACTTGTTCAATTTACGTCGCTCCCATTTCAGATTGCGTATTGGGCTAAGCGGCATCTCACAGAGCATGAAATGGCGAGAAAATACACTATTAAACTTCTAGGGTAGGGCGAACAGAGACCCGATTAGATCATTTTACATTATGGTTAATATAAGAATTCAGCGAAATTCTATCACATTTGTTCAATTTACGTCGCTCATATTTCAGATAGCGTATTGGGCTAAGCGGTATCTCAAAGCGCATGAAATGGCGAGCAAAA